>JYFJ02000984.1:0-97357 GCA_000934665.2 Catajapyx aquilonaris | reverse complement strand
GTTAGGTGGATCATGAAGATGGAAAGGTTAGGGGAAGACAGACTGTTGCGAAGGATATGGGATGAGATGAAGAAGGAAAGGGAGGGAGGTGGTAAAAGTGGCTGGTGGGAAGACGTGAGGAAGAAGGAACAAGAATGGGGGGTGGAGCATGATGAGGAGTGGCAAAGACAAACTTGGGAAGAACGATGGGACTCGTGGGGGAAGGAACTGAGGGAGAGGATGATCAAGGAGAGGGAGGAGAGAATTGCCAACACGACCAACTGGCCCGACTACAGATCTGTAAAGATAGAGAGAGAAGAAGACCAGTATCTGGACAGAGAGAACATAAAATTTCTGAAGGTGTTGGCGAAACTAAGATGTGGGACACTGTGCAGGGCTAGTTGGTCGTGGCTGTCAGAAACGGAGAGGAACTGTTTATTGTGTGGGGAGGGGGAGGAGAATATGGGGCATATAGTGAGGGATTGTAGGGTAATGAAGGAGGAGAGGGGGAAATGGATACCGGCGGTGGAGGAGATGGAGGGTGAGGAAGTGTATAGCTTTGTAAAGAATGTAAGAAAAAGGGGTGCGCTGTGTAAGTATTTGTATGGTGTGGTGAAAAAGAGGAGGGATGCAATTTTGGAGAGACAGGGGGAGGGAGTGAGAGAAAATGGAATTATGTAAAAAAATGTAAATGTAGAATGTCGATAAATGTCAATGTAATCATATGAATGAATCGAGTGACGGAATCATGTAGAATGTCTATGAATGTAAATGTAATCATGTGAGGAGGGAGGAGGGTCGGCCAAGCGGCATTAGCTGCAGGCCGACAGACTAAATAAAGCACAAAACAAACAAACAAACAAGGAAAGCTCTCAATGTGAAAGAGAACGTTGACAATTTACTGTAAGTTTAAGATTAATGCATCAAAACAAAATAATCCAACAATCATATTAGGAATATTCAATATCTGGTCAGCAAGCAGACGACTCTGTATAATGACACCACGTGACGAAAGCAAGCCGAAATCATCACAATGAAGGAAAACTAGACACAAGACACATCATGGGAGAGAAATATTTATTTCGCAGATCATGCCACATTACAAAAGGCAAAAGTTGCCAATCACAAGTATTCTGCCTGCAACGAATTAAATTAGTGTCAATAGAAAATTAATCGCAACATTTGTCTCCGAACACTGAACTCAAGATCTACGATTTCCCAGTCTTATTTTAGGGGTGGGAGAGATACGAGCAAGAAATTGAAAAAAAGGCACCAACGTATTCAAATGGTTGCTAAAGGTCAGCGATAGCAATAATATTATATTACTACAAGCACTAGCTTCTTTATCCCTTCAGGTTGAAGCAATAATTACATGTCCCGTGTTACTCTGTTAGGATTATCATGCCACCAGAAAGCATGTAATATACGTAATACATAATCACCTGTGTATAATGACTGTACATGCCTGTGCATTAACAGCTCTAGTAGAAATAGAATGAGGCCATCACATTTCTGCTGCCATCAACTGCCCGAAATTATGAAACAAAAAGAAGATTCTGAACACTTTCACTTGCATCTTTTCAAGTGGACTCACACTGTTACAGGAAAGAGCGACACTGCCAGTCTTATCATCACTGATTCATCTTCCTACATACGGCTATGCCTGCAATCATGCCCTTTTACTAGTTATCCGTCGAATAATATTCCAGAGCAATTAATTATTAATGCTAAACGAGTAGGCGAAGAAATAATTGTCAAGTTTATCGACGACGTCTTCCTTCGGCATTCTTCTGAAATTTGATTACGAGTATTGTGATTAAGTGGGAGTTCATTGCTCAGAATGTATTTTAATAATATACTGTATTCTCTCGAACTATATCTGTTTGATTGCATAAATCATTGCAATGTCTTTATTGTAGCTTTGACAACCACATCAAGAATAAGCAGAAGGAAGAAAGGAGATCAACAATTGATGAGTGCATTCGAAATGTTTGCCATGAATACTGTGGCAGAAATTGGGGTGATGACTCTAGAAGCTGTTGAGGAGAGTCAGGTCTCTACCGTCCAGCAACAACTGGCCATGGACTGCGACTAGCTACTTCGCTCTGTCCGACGCAATGAAAGAGTCAGTCCCATTAAATGGTTAGCGTGCAGAAAAAAATTGTAGTTCTAATCATTTCTGAACGACCCATTTAAATGTAAAATGCAAAGTATATCTGCCGATAAATTTTGAGTATCTTCACCACACTGGGCTCACTTCTGAGCCAGCCAGCTAATGATGACGAGTCACTGGAGAGCGGAGGAGAGGAGGGCGCGGGCGTGCCAAGGAGCGTTTGTTAGAAAGCTTCAATTAGTTAAGGACCTGCATGTGCTGCAATGATAGTTCACCAGAGGCACAGTGTGACTGCAACACTTGACATATTGAGATGACGAACGCATCGTTAAGGAATAGCAAAGGAAGACCGCACTTTTGCAAATGTGTATGGAATTAAGACTGCCTCAAGAGGTTGCTGAGTGCTTGCAAGGAACTACTCCATTCAGATGCTATGATTGCCTATCTTTATAGGTACTCATTTGTAACTATTTTCGGCATTGTATTCCACCATTAACCTGAAGCCAAAATTGCGTTTTATGTGATGTGACACAAGCAGTGCGTGCATATTTCGTAGGAGAAATGACACAATTAATACCGAGGTCATATTTCAGTAGGACGTGGACGTGTATATCCAAATGCAAGGTTACATTACAGATAAGACGACAACGAAAGAGAGACCCCAACACCTTCTTGTACGTGATTCTCACAGGAATTATAGCGACAGCACATTAATAAATGACAGGTTTATATATTGAGAAATTAAGCTGCTCGAACAGATTATGATAATGGAGGGCGGAGGTGTGATTTCCCAGGGAACTGGTTCACAATCTATCTGAGGCACTATGAGGTACTCAACAATGCCACTATACTCGTGAGAGGAATGTAGATTAATTAACAATAATTATTGTGAATGGTTCACATTGGGCAGCTGAAAAAATTGTTGCCTGCACCAGAGGAGATGGAGGTGCTGGGTGCAGACCACATTCAGGAAACGGGTATACATAACCTCAACAGCCGTAAAACCTTCTGGAAAGAGAAGCTGACTCAACAGCTGGACCTGGGAGACCGGGTGATATGAAATTTTTCTGTTCAACGGACAACGAATCTCGTCCAGGTATTAAGGAGATCTACTTATATAAACCAAGTTAGTCTTCCATGGCAGCATGGATTTGAGGCAAATGTACCTGGAGATGACAGCAGAAACTAACATCAACTTCGAACTTCGCTTCGAAAGACGCCAGGTATAGGTTAATAACTCAGTAATATTGCTTGCAACGGGAGAAGAATTTATATGGCGAAATATTGTTATCGAAACTCGCGTCGGTGCACAGCATGGGGAGTACTTATACGTGGCAAAAATGACGGGATAGTTTCAAGCTAAAGGAACGAAAAACGTCGCATCACACAGACTAATAACACATTGTTACAGGTAGTCACAAACACCACAGTTGGTGTTGTAATTTTGGACGAGCTTTTCCGCGATATGTTGGTTGGCTTGCTTTGCGGGCTTATATTCCTAGAATACGACCTGGTTATCGAGATGGGCAGCACAACGTGAGGCCTGAAACTTAAGTTAAAGAAACAGCATCTGCTTCTGGCTCTTGCTCTTCAGCACAGTAATGTGCTGGAGCAGACGGATACGATGACGAACAGGAAGAAAGAAGAGGAGTGGAATTAATCGAAAATACGTAATTCGACGCCATCTCGACCAACAAAAGCCACCATCAGCAATAAACCCTTACGATTTTTTTTTATAAAAAAAATGCCCGGAAGGAGGTGGGGAATATGAGGAGAGAGGAGATGAAGACCGGTGAGGGCACGCACAAGAAGAAACTGAGTGAGGCATGCAGCCCATCAAAGGAGAGCAATTCATTTAGCGCAATTTGATTCGAGACTTGGATTAAAATATTCAACCACAATGTCGCCCGAGGTGTAATTATACAGGTAGCGAAAAACGCCAACAATTCAATCCAATCAATACAACTGAGATATGACTTGACTAGCACTCACTGCGTCGAAGTCGTGCCAGTAAGATGTAAAATCATCTGCAGTTCAATCCAACATCTGCGGTAGCCTTTCAATGCACTTGTAATAATAACAGATCATTGCCCATTGCCCCAACTATGCGAAACAACTTGTCATGCCCCTTCTTAAGTACTTCAGATGGCACGCATACCCTTATTGAATAAAAATCAATGATAAAAATATCTGTGACAGCAACTGTATACCAGTAGTTTTAGAATATTACGGAATTCTTTGGTATGGTAATTATTTGCAAATATAGTTATAATATTGGCTACAGCACATTTCAATACATCTTCATCACATCCTTCGTATTTACTTGCCAAAGCAACCTAGATAATCCTTCTACCGAGAAATATCAGCGCAGACAACATGCGATGAAGGAAGCTGAACGTATCGCAATTGTATGAGGGCAACCTAATGATACACACACCTTGGCTCACTTGTCAGTTGTATTCAATCATATGATGAAGACAGCAGAAGTAGTCACATGAAGTCCTCCTCCCAGCTTACCACGAGACAGTGACGGAATCCGTCCGGTTTATATCGACACTCGCCTGACAATATTCCACACCGTTGGTGCACAGCATTATATATGGAGAGTAAACAGGCACTGGAAGAATTTTTCAGAAGGTCCGTGACACGCCGGCGACAATTATTGAAAGAAAGTTGTTTTTGCAGATAAACGACAATCCTAGCCAAGAACAAAATGAGAAATTTCAAATCTGGCCGTGTGTCCTGACTGCAGGATTAAATATTTCAGGTCTCAAATGTTTATGCTCAGCAGGGCAGTAAGGCCATCCAAATGGTATTAATCCTTGGTTTTAATGGTCAGGATCACTTCTTCAGCAGTAATTAATACGGAGCATGTACTATTGACCGCAAAAGTAATGTCGCGACTGTTTATGTGCTTTTGTGTTTATGTGTTGGTAATCCTGGGCGCTGCCGGGTTACGGACATGTTTATTTGGCGATGTTCCGGAATCCACAACACTCTGCTCACCGGTCACGGCCGCGGTCCCTTGGCCGCACAGTCCCGCAAGTGCATGGCCGCACGGTCTGGGTCGCTGTTTGAGAGCGCCGCTATTTATTCGGGCAACTTATTTCTACGAGTATAGTTTGGGTAATTCCACGTGAGATCATACAACAATGTTCACCCGACATTTTTAAAAATAGAAAATCGAAATTTGGCATTCAGGTTCGTATTTTGTCAAGGTCACAGGGCCATATTTTTCAAACCAGATAACCGCTACAGGTCACGAGAAATGACGAGGTCAAAATGGGAATTTTTCCATTCTGATGTTTACAATAACCCGATAATTTATCTAATAATCATTATGCGTCCTACATACATGCAAAATGGGGCTTAATATTCTACAAGGTAACGCCGAACTCGCAGATAACGTCCAACAAATTCTACGATTAAAATTACGTGTCATTTTGGCAGGTCATATCCCTTCAGGGGTGCAAGTTTAATTTTGCCACCGTATTAGGGTCCGAGATGTAAAATACAGCAAATAAGGAGGTCGGATGCGCCTCTTTCGCCCTTTTCCGCAATATTACGAAGTTGCGTGACCCTTGACGTGACGACCCGCACCGAATCGAATTTTGCGAACATTTTTGTGAGTAATCTGCTACCCATAACCTTTCAGTGGTATGCATTTCCATTGTTGTGTTCGTAATAGGGTCCGAGATATAAAATAAATAAGGTGGCCTAGAGCGTCTGGGTCATTCTATGACAAGGAGGGCAAGTTGGTGGCTCGGCCATCTCAGAATGTATTGTTGTCCTGACATGTACGTTTTCCCATCATTTGGTCATCTTGGTCAGTACACGTGTAAATTTAAAATTTCCCAGTGTCACATAAGAGGGAAAAAAAAGACCAAATAATGGAAAACGGACATGTCAGGATTTATTATTTCCAAGATAGAATAGAGGCTGGTGATGTTTTCCTTCTCCAGGGGTAATGAGTAGATGACCATGTACTCACCACATTAATTTCATACTCTTAGCATGCGGCTAACAATTTCATTGGACCACCTGAAATGTGTCCTTTTTGCACAACAATGGGAATTTTTTAGTATCGCCATTTTACGCTCTAGGTTAAAACCGTTGCGTTGCCTCCAAAATGTCCATCTCACGCCCGTTCATATAACTTACGTACTATAATATATGGGGGTTACAACAATACATTCTGAGATGGCCGAGCCACCAACTTGGACGCCTTGTCATCGAATGACCCAGGCGCACCCGGCCGCCTTATTTATACGGTATTTTACATCTCGGACCCTAATACGAGGGCAAATATGAAACTTGCACCACTGAAGGGATATGACCTGCCAAAATGAAACGTAATTTTAATCGTATAATTTGTTGGAGGTTATCTGCGGGTTCAGCGTTACATTGTAGAATATTAAGCCCCATTTTGCATGTATGTAGGACGCATAATAATTATTAGATAAATTATTATCGGGTTATTGTAAACATCAGAATGGAAAAGTTCCCATTTTTTACCTCGCTCATTTCTCGTGACCTACAGTGGTTATCTGGTTTGAAAAATATGTTCCTGTGACCTTGACAAAATACGATCCTAAGTGCCAAATTTTGATTTTCTAAAACAAAAATGTCGGGTGAACATAGTTGTATGATCTCACATGGAATTACCCAAACTATACTCGTAGAAATAAGTTGCACGAATAAGTAGCGGCGCTCTCAAACAGCGACCCAGACCGTGCGGCCATGCACTTGCGGGACTGTGCGGCCAAGGGACCGCGGCCGTGACCGGTGAGCAGAGTGTTGTCGATTCCGGAACATCGCCAAATCAACATGTCCGTAACCTGGCAGCGCCCAGGATTACCAACACATAAACACAAAAGCACATAAACAGTCGCGACATTACTTTTGCGGTCAATAGTACCTATTCAATACACGCTTTGCAACATCTTTATTGTCGCAATGACATCTAATAATAAGTGACGGTGTCTCATAAATGAGCTGCATTGCAACTGAGTCCACCTTAGACGGAACTATTTTATCTCCCATCTTCAAGCCCCGAACTATCAAGAAAGCTGTGAAGCCTTAAGGCCGGTATCCACGTACGAGATTCTCGCATACGAGGAGCCGCGAGGAGCCAACTGCGCATGCCCAGACACGAGGAAAGGGGGAAAAAGTCGAAAATTTTCAACTTTTTCCCCCTTTCCTCGTATCTGGGCATGCGCAGTTGGCTCCTCGCGGCTCCTCGTATGCGAGAATCTAGTACGTGGATACCGGCCTTTATACAGTATAGCATTCACTCGCGCTTACAGAACTTTCCACGTGATGGGAGGACTTGCAGTTCCCTTGATTCCTTCATATTCGAGGCAGTGTAGTGAGATCGCAACCATTACTGCAAAGCTATGACGGAACACGACAGAGGCACATAAGACGCAGAGGCAGAAAGGACAAGGACATATTTGGAGCAGGAAAAGGCCGCCGGGTTTCAGGAGAAGATTCATGGATCAAAGCCGAAGCGGGATCCATAATTCATCGCTTCCAATACTGATGCAGGAGGATATTTTTGTATACCAACATTAACCTGAAGCCAATACTTCACTACCTTATTTGGGCCACTTATTAGGCATTTGAAGCTAAGTATAATGGCAGAAAATTCACCGACAAGGAAGAGAAAGAAAACGTAACAAAGGCCCTGATTCGGTAAATAAGGTCTAAATGTCAAGACACTGACTCTCACGACGATCTCCATTATTTTACCAATGATTTTACACAAGACCTGTGGTACTGTATGCACCAATGTTGGTGAATATTATATTGGTAAAATATTCACCAACATTGGTGCAAGACAAGGGCGGTATGGTAACACAGAGTGGAAACATAAAATGGCCCAGAGGCAAGGACCCAAGTGGTACTGGCTGGTCGCCAGAGCTGACCCGGATGCGGAGGCAGGCGAATGAGGTGAGACAATGTAGGCAAGGCTTCCCCGGGCGGTAGCCCTTCCAGGCCTGTACGAAAGAGAGGTATGTGTGTCTATGTCTGTGTTTCACGACAGGCCAGAGCCTTGTGATGTACGCTAGCTGAAAATTTCACAACTACATTGAGTGCATTCTAGACAGACACATTTGTCCGATTTGTACAGCGAACCCTAGAATGGCGACTAATTTTGCCCAAGGCCGTGATGTATTGTATTGTATTGTACTTCGAGACTTGCGTGACAATATCCAACAACATTCGTGCACAATACCCGGAAAATCCATTTCAATTGCTGCCAACTATCATAATGCTGATGAAATGGGTCTGTATGGACAACACGACCTTCATTTATCAGGTTATCATGTGTGTGAGCTGTGTGCCTTTTTGTGGGGGCCATTTTGATCTAACCCACAAAATGTTCTGAAGATGGCCTCTCTTTGTTCATATGTTACCTTCTGATCACAGTGAAACCTGCACCAATTAATCACATGCTTCTGCATTTAGGACCTTGTTGTTCTCACTGTATGGTGCAGATGGAACTAACAATAAGTTGCGCCCTGATTTGCCACCGTCAGTTTAAGAGATATAGGGATAAAATCACTGGAGAATATAGATCATTGCATATGGAACTATATGTTGTACCAACAATAACTCATTTTTGGTGAAATTGTCAGATGGAACCCTGTTGTTCTCACCCCACGATATACGGTACCACGAAAGATCCGAAAACCGGAGGAATAGAAAAGAATGCAGAAAGATCGTGCACCGAAGCCTGATGATAGCATTGAGGATGTCTTCGAGTTCAAGATTCTGGAATATCATGCAAGTCTACAAGGTGTTTCACCAACTACCCTGCAAGTGCAACGTAAGAAAAACCACGACGCTCTTCAAGAGAGTAATGTGTCTATCAATATATTCAAATAACGACTTCTTCGTAAACTAAAGTACATCAGCGGGGCCTGATATCCCCTTCCTCAAACAGAAGAGAGATAAATGAAGACCACTTGGGACTATTGCTCGCAATAACTTTGGCTAGGACACCTCATCCAGAATTGAATTGAGGGTATGTGACACCTCGAAAAGTGACAAAACATTTATAATCGGGCTGTGTGTCCGGAAAGCAGGATCAAATATTCAGGTGTCAAGCGTTTCTGCTCAGCAGGGCAGTATGGCCATCCTCAACTCCTCCAAGTGTCTCCACAAGAACATTAGAGAAAAAGATAAACACTCTACTAATAAAACCATATGGACAGGAGCTGCATTCTTCAACAGGATAGTAATGATGATGGCTTCGAAATAAGGGTGACGGAACATCATACAAGGCGCTTCATTCACTACCCGGCAATTGAAGCACCACATTGAAGACACAGACAGCTCTTGTGACAAGTACATGAGCGCCAGGGCTGTAAATGGGGAGAAGCCAGTCACAATGGAGGAGATAATCACGTATGTATATCATGGAACAATTCCCGGGAGCCCTGAATCACATTCAGAAGACCACTGATAAGTACAGCTGTCTCTAAATTTTCATTTTGTAAGTAATAGTAAGGGAACGTGGCCAAAACACATGAGTAAAACATGTGCGATTTATTACATATGCTTTGTTGGCACCAGTAATAGCTTTTTTGTTTTTAAAAGTGGGTAGTACCCTTAAAAATAGATATTCTGATGATGCAAATCATGAGATGCTTCTGTATACAACATACGTATAACTCCAAAAGGCTCCGCGAAATAACCCCACGACCAAATAGGAACCCTCAATGTGTCCCAGAGCAAATACCTCATATCATAATCCGACAGACATTTCTGTAGGACCAGAAATCACTAACTTTCTCGTCTGGAAGTGATTCGAACAATAAAAAGGTTTAAAAGCATTTACTTCACTACAACATAGTACACAGGTCTTCTCCTATGCAGACGTCATACATTGTTAAAGATGGGAACTGGTATTGGGAAACTCAGCTGGAAGATCTTGGAATTATGCCTACTGGGAATCCGTCCAGGTCGATCAAAAATTAATGCAGAAATTAATAGCGATTATTACAGACAAATAGACGTGATGAGTTTGATAGACTCCAAGAGGCACTGGTAACACTTATACTAGCCGTTCTGTCTCGGGGATGTGTTATAATGCTTTTTTTTAATATTATCGCTTTCCAGCTGGTGCATATTTGGAGGTGAAGTAATAACTACCGTGGCCATCTTTCAGAGCGACGCGACGTATCTATCAAAATCCAGTCATTCAAACCGATTGGAGGCAGAGAAACAGCGCCTCCCTGTACCTAGTTTGTCACGGGAATCATCAACAAAATTTTGGCACATTATCAGGAAAAGGCCCATTTCCCATATGACTGGTGATCTATTCATCAAAATGTAACTCTACAGGCAATTGTCAGTCACCGGCAGGGAATACACCAAAACAGACCACAACAAAGGTAAACGTGGATGAGAATTCCCTCTGCCAGCTGAACCAAGCAGGTTCAGGTGAGATACGAGTGTCCCACTGCCTCAACCATGCGAAGATGGACTGGACCATAAACAAATGATATATTTTGCCATTCAGAATCTGTCTACTTGTCAGATGCGATACGCTCAGTTCATTTAAAATGCCCAGCAATATATTCGGCGACAGTACACATCTTCTGGTGCCACAAACTAAAACCATTACAAATCGTGATTGCATGTGGAAAGAGGATGCGACTGTGGTGACCAGCAGGCAACGGGAAGCGGAGAGGTCGGCGGAGCGTGAGCGGGCTGTCGCCTTTGAGGCCATTGAGCGGGCTTTGCACGCTGAGGAACGGGTATTACGTGCCGAGGAGCAGGCTTTACACGCTGAAGAGCAATTGTTACGCACTGAGGAACGGGCGTCACGTACTCATGAGAGGGTGAAGTATGCTGTTCAAGGAAATTCTGAGCCTACCTTTGCCAAGGTTGCCAGGGGCACTTTTGATATAGGACAGGATCGTCCCTTGTTCCCTCTTCCTCCTAGTCCACGGTTCACAGCCATCGTTAACTTCCAAGAAGTTGGAGGCTAAGGAAACCTTGATTGTTATTCATCTTGTTTGTAAAATTGTATCTTGTTTGTAATATTGTATCTTGGTTAATAAACCGGGTACGAGAGGCTGTAGAGCCGCATTGGCTGGTCAGCCCTTAACACCCCTTTAAAGTGCACATACCAGTAGTGTGAACCACGGTGACGATCGGGATGTGTCTCACTTGCTTGAGACTGCATATGGAGATATCACGGCAGAGCCCGACGACCTTAACTTTGCTTCCGTCTCCAAAACTGGCAGGACGGTAGCCATTTTCAAACTAATTTTATTGGCCATTTCAATATATCTATCCTCACCCATCACATTGCATGTGCCAGGGCTACGTGTTACTTGTCTGTTTCAGTATATTTGAGTAGAAAGGACGTTAAACAATCAAGCCTACTTGGCTATAAGAAGGTAACGTCCAGGAGTGACCCAGCACAAAAAGAGGACACAATATTACATGAGGGCAATATAGACATGCACAGATCTTGTATCAGTTACGTTCCCAACCACGGGGAAAAATTTCTTTCGCATGTTACTTTGACACTTGTGATTAAATAATCACCAACATTGGTGCACGACACGGCCGGTATTGTAACAGAGTGTAAACATAGAATGGCAAAGTGGCATATAATGGTAAATTCATCAATTAAGCGAATATGGCGTGTGAAAGATTGTCGACTGTGACAAGACGTTTCGCTCGCTTATTCGGCCAGTGCTGCATGATGATGAAACATCGATTATTGACAAGATGCCTACCAGCAAACACGAATTATCGCAGCGTCCACTATACTGTGGAAGACGCATATGCTTATGACGATAACAAATTCCTTCCAGCAGAAAAAGGTCAAAGGGCTAGCCAATAACAACCATCAAAATTATTCTCAGTCATTACATACGAGGACGAGTCAAATGAAAACGACGAGTGTCCTGAAAATTCCAAAAATCGTCCCTGGCCGCTTGAAACCTTGCACACTACACAATGGTAGACCTATAGCAGATCAAGTAGTAAAAGTTTGTGCCACTATATGGCATGGGAATCGACCGACAGCTATCCCAAGATGGTGGCACCACTTAAAACGTGCACCAAAGAAGAACGGCGGGCCATCGTCAGATTTTTGTGGAGTGAAGGGATTAAGCTAATCCAAATCCACCGTAGGATGGTTGTGAAATACGGGGACGTGTGTATGTCGCAGAGGCGAGTGTATTCGGCAACACCTGACTTAAGGGGCCGATCAGGTGGCGCCAACTCGCAAATTACTCCTAAAGGCCTAGAGAACACGTCTGCCAAGTGGATCCTTCTTATCACATATCCTCTCTAAAGGAGAAGGAATGTCATCTGCATATGAGATATTGAGATTAGCAGAGCGATCTATAAAAGTTAATAACTAGTCTCTGTACTTACAGGGAACACCTGACGGCCGTATAGTTCAGGAGATTGTGAAAGTTAAGACTCGGCAGTCTTTCATGATCACAATGGACTGACCCACAAGGTGGCTATACTGTAGCAGCTGGGGCTGGGGGTGGAGGGCAAATAACCCACTCTGATTGTGAATTTAATAGTGACCGGCAATGAGACGTCAATATTATCCATCTTACCCGTTCTAACCAACACGGATTTGAGGTAATCGTGCCTGGAGTTGACTGTAAACTGTTACCGCATTAAGTTTGCTTTAATCTGCAATTGGCGCTAGTTTGGTTACTAATTTGGGGGGGAAAATTATATTGGTAAAAAAACATTCTAATATAATATCAGACCCTTCACTTGCTCATACAACCAAGGGATTCCACCGATCTATGATCTATGACACCATGCGATGAAGCAAGCTGGACGTTTGGGAGTGTTGGCATGTCTGGTCGAAACCTAACCTGACAAGACCATTATTCAATTACACATCGCCAAGTGAGTCATACTTCCTCGCTGTGCTGAGAGCAAGCAACAAGGAACGCGTTGGTAGGTACTGTGACGACATGGTCCAAGGATTTAAACGGAAATGGCCATACTCATGCCACGTTACCGTAATTGTTGCAGCAGCAGAAGCAATTTACATCAGAATGGCGTAATAAGAGGACAAAAGTTGCTTGAAGTTGAATCATTTAGTAGCAGGTCCACTAATAAAAGATGTACATGCCCTCAGCAATTAGGATGCACCAAGTGACACAAATTGGCGAAAAACTGAAGAAGATGGGCAGGAAGGACCTGAAGTAGCAACGTAGCAATCTGGATGCAAGAAGATGACAGTTTGAGTAATCATAAAATGCATCCACTCCTCACATACATGGCCCCATGATGACACACCTTGACGAACACGTCAAGTTGAAAGCTTCACAATTGCATGAGGGTACACTAGTTCCATCTTGTGTGAGTTGCACTGCAAACCATTGGAAAGCAATTTACACCTCGACGGTTTAGGTCAACAGGTCGTTACGCACAAAATGATGCTTACCGGACAATGTTATGTATAACCTCATTACAGACTTGCAGGAAAAAACCTGTGCCTCCTCATATGACAATGACCGATCTGTTGGCTTATTTGTTTGCAGCAAGGTAACTTCTCTGTGTATGCATCAGGTTCATTTTGAAGTGTGTTTTAGAAACTATTATGTCATAAGTATTGATGAATGCATGCAAGTATATTTTCTAATGGCAATGACTTGGGAAAGGCGTATACTATACACTATTTTCATGTAAGTTAGTAAAAATTCGACAGACCCTGACAGTGCTGCTGGCTTGAAATATTTCCGGCCAATGGACGACACTCCACCAGATGTTATGAAAATTGTTTTTTAAATATATATTTTTAAAAAAAAGCAAACTTAGTTTGTCAAAAGGACACGACAGTTGAGAGTGATATGTCAGGAAAAAGAATACTAAATTTTCTAGCAATATTCTACTCCAAACCCAAAAGGCCTGCGATTGTCCAATAATATTATGAGGGTCAAAGGTATACAACCAGGAACCAGATAAGTCAGTGTCGCGCCGAACCAATTATTATCATATTTGCAAAAGATTGGTGTACTTTTCATATAAAATTGACAATGACCATAATTTCAGTGCGATGTAACTCTCAAAGTGCAAGTCGTAGGTTTCGCCACACAAAAACACGAAGATAGAAGAACACATACAGCGCACAGTTTGACTTGATGGGGTCTCAGAACTTCCGAATGAGTGAAGAATCCAGGGAAAGTATGAAAATCCACAAGGCTGGACATTCCCCTAGGAATTTTCCTATACGCCCTATAGTTACAGGGTATGCCAGCCCCAAAGCGGGTGTGAACAAACTAATTACCTTTCTGCTTTCGCCTTTGATGACCCATATCCATGAACGCTTATTTAATCCGGATCATTTGGCTCACATTCTCGCCTGTGAAGGGCCTGTCCTCAGTTGGACGGATTATAAATCTCTTTCACTTTAGGAAACACCAGAATGGATGATTACCAGAATGAATGTTTTATTCGGCCGTGATGTCACACCATACTCCAGATCCAGCGTGAAGAGACTAGGAACAACACATCAGCTACAACTTTATTCTCCTCTTCAAAGGATCCTAGTACTGTATATGATAATAATCTGCATAAGATATACACACGTTGTATGAGTTTCGTAGCTTGCCATGGGGGAGTAATTTATTTCGACCTATTCGTGTCGATAAACGTTTTAAAATATTTCAGCAACATATGTGCATGGGGTGAGAAAGGTAACCGACCGACGGTGTGATTGTTCCGAGGGACAGGGTTCGTGTATTAACCTGACATGACTAATAAACATGTGCCCTTACAAACTAAGGTAATATGTGAGTTTCAGGTTGCGGGGTTCTGGGGGTTCATGATCGAGTCCCTGCAAGGCGACAACGCCTTACAAAAGCGCAGAAGGCAATGCGACTGCAATTCGCATATGAGAACGTCCTTCATCCCGCTGCCCCTTGCAGTGAGCCACCGGTAGTTTTTTCCGATGAAAAAACCTGGCGGTCGGACGAAAATGGCAGGCTGCATTGCTGGCCAGGGTGAATGGCACTCGATGAGTATTGTTTTGGAGACTCAAGGGTGTAATTAGCATTGTTATTGTCATTGCCTAGCTTTCCTCATTGCAAGTTGAATATTCCGCGCTGAGATCCATTTTCATAAAGGGTAACAGTATAAGAGTAATTTTTGCAGTCATAGAGCATAGGGGCTGCAGGGCCAAATTGGCCGGGTCAGCCTGTAATTTCATCACCAGCAGTTATCGAACATAGCTCCTAATGTGAGGCGGCAAGGACAGTATCCAGGTGGCACAGATGAAGGGCGCTCCGGTCGCCCAGTTGAGGTCACCACGACGGATATCGTTGAAAAAATCCATGATATCGTTATGAAAGACCGCCTAGTGACAGTAAGCGAGATTGCTGACACTGTAAACATCTCAACTGAACGAGTGCACAATATCCTGGACGAAGAATTGCACATAAAAAAGCTGTGTGCGCGATGGATGCCGCGACTGTTGACAGTCGACCAAAAACGCATGCGCAAGGACATTTCAAAGAAGTGTAGTTTGGTGATATTCAATCGCAATCCGCAGGATTTCTTGCGTCGCGTCGATTCGTGACCATGGATGAACCGTGGATTCACCACTACACACCGGAGTCGAAGCAGCAATCGTTTTTAGCCGAAAAAGGGTATTTAACTATTACGTTTTTTACCAAACTTATCAAACCACCCGCGTACATCATAAAATAAGTAATAATGTTAGTTGACATCTAAACCAAAGAGGGCCGGAGAAAACGCTAGAAATTATTACCTCTAGATGCACATCCATATTGAATATTATACAGGGTCAGAGGTACACGCCAAAGGGTCTGACATCACCGCCTCCCACGTAGTGATTTTATTATGCATGCAAATAGTTTATAAATATGAAAGCCTGTTCGTAAAGAAACCTGTAGTTGTCCGACTGGATAATTCCGAGTCAACCTGACGAAGCACTTCATGATGGTATGCAGCCTCTCCCACAGAAAACACAGCAACACCGTCATTCACCACACAATAGAAATTGAATTATCGCCGTGCATATAATAAGAATCGAGCAGGCGCTTCAGGTAGTCCTGATATCAGCTTCCTCAGACACATCCAGAAGAGACGAGGCAAAGACAAAATTGACACTCACATCTTAGTCAACAGCACTACATTGTTTGCTACTTACACTGCAAGTGACTATTGCTCATAATAACTTTGACGAGGGCACCTCGTCCAGAAAAGATCCCAAGGAGAGTCCTGGACGCCTCCATGACAGCACCTGACGACGGTCACAACTTATCGAGTGCAGACAAAGAGCGACAAGATGTGGTGGGGAAAAAGGAACAGTCTCACCAAGTCAGCTGACAAGTTTTCTCTGAATTTTCATTCTGTATTTTAAGTATAAGTAAGGGAAAGTAGCCAAAAACTCGTGAGTAAATCAGGTATACATGTTATGGTGCAATTAATCAAATGACATCACCCCATAACATATTCTGGGCAAACTTGAGGAATTAATTCTGGGGTCCCTCCGACTTCAAACCCAGAAGCAAAACAACGAATCAAACGGTCGGCAAGCCGCAGGTACTGTTTAAGGTTGTGCAGTAAATGTAGAATAGCATTGCGGAAAGACCGGCACCTCTCTCAGTCATTCCCCAACCCCAAAATGGCCAATCTGGCCTGGATGACTGTGCCAGCAGGCAGCTATGGGGTCGCTGGAGAACTCAAGGCCCACCACCACGCTAAGGTTAAGGCGGCGCATTAGGAAAAATACGGTAGGTGCATTTTTGAGGGAATTTCATATTTTTGTACATAATTATATTCACAGGCATATTCGCAACTAGAAAGGGAGGGATTTGAGCATTTGACGGCGAATCACAGTATCCACTTCGTAGATCCAGACACCCATGCCCATACAAACAGGATCGAGGTCACCTGGAGGGGTCATCCCGGGGCATGACGCGGTCGTGTTCACCTCTACCCCTTGGCATATGAGCTACTGGGTGACGACCTTCTCCCGGAATTGGAGGCAAGGTACCCGGAAAAGCAGGGCATCAGATTCGTGCAGGACAATGCAGGGACACACACAGCGAGGATTACCAGGGACTTCCTGGATGACCACCCGAAGATATCGAGGCTGCAGTGGCTTGCCTACTCCTCTGACCTCAACCTCATCGAAAACGTGTGGGGTATGACGGTCAGGGAGTGGGACAACCGAAATGAACGGCGGGATCATCTGCTCCGGGATCACTGCAGCGAGGTCTGGGAATCCACCGCTAACTACCCATGGATCATGGGGAAGACGGTCGCCAGCATGCCACAAAGGCTGGCCGAACGCTTTCTGCGAGTTCAAGAAGGCCACCTGAAGGCCATCAAGAAGGCCACCTGAATCATCTGTACACAAGTTCAATAATTCAGTAATCAACTTCAACGCTCAGGATTACGTTGACCTTATCAACTGGCAAAAAATTCATAATTACAGAGGAAGGCCCGCCTATTCTTCCACTCGTTTTCCACTTCCCATGTCACACTCAAGCAGTGGAGAGGTGTGTAAAGCAGTTACTGAGGCGTCTTCAGAAGTGTGTGGCATTTCACCTTGAGATAAGATTTATCACCAGTGATACAAAAGTCAGTACACACTGTAGAACTCTTCATACATATTAGTACAGGAATACAATCATAAGAAAAAATACGACCGAGGCTGTTGACCACATTATCATCATCAGTGGTTATATCCTTCAAGACAGGAGCAGTGCATTATATTGGGATAGTGCAAGTCACAGGACTCACAGCATGTGAGACACTAGTGGCACCAGATGTTGTGTCCCCATAGCCTAAAGGGTGAAGTGAACCTCATGTTAGGCTTATAAGAATAGGACAAAATGAGAACATCCCACGCACAATAAACTTCAGCTATTGCCTGGGAGTCTCTGTCACAGCACTAAGCTTTCAGCATGTACCGCACCAAGTTAGCCCAAAGAAACGCATTTAAAACAATGTTGTTTTCCTTCATCACATTCTATGGCACAGGCATTGTCACGTGTGACTTTTTGACTGGCCTGTCTCACGGACTCGGCTTGTAAAATGGAATTGCTTAGTCGCTAGGATTTTTTTTCTTGAAGAGTTTTTCTGGCCCTGCGTGGTCAGTATGTGGCGTCTCCTCAGCGGAGCTGGTATGCTCTGTACACGCTGGGTGACTTGCTATTTTTGCCCCCCTTTTGGGTTGTACGAGTGAAAGGTACTTGTACGTAATTCTGGGGAGTTACTGTGGTACGGGTGGGTTCCCGTTACTTGTCAGTGGTTTGAAGGTTCGGAGGCCGTGGTAAAATTGTACACGGTCGTGTCCTTTGCCTTCCCTCCCTTCCCCTTTTTATTGGGGACGTGTCGCACTGTTTGACACTGTAGGCTGTAGATGCCTGTGTTCAACGACAGTGGTGAAGTAGGCGGTATATGCCTGTGTTCTACAACACTGGTGAAGTTGTACTCTGGACTTCTTGGACGCCAACTAGGAGTTGTCGTCTCACCGGAGTGATAGCTCGACTCAGGAATTCCAGACCTGGATCTTCTATTGAACGTATGTGTGTTACGGTGCGTGTGGTTTAATTGCGCCAGTGCATACCTTTTTTTGGGGGCCTGCGCTTCCTTGTTGCTCCGTGCTAGTGGGGCGTGAAGCGGGCGTGGAAAGTGAAAGTGAGTGTGGAGTGTTATTTCCATGAGTGCCAAGTGTGTTGGTTATGACTCTGGTTGTAAACATGATTTGGATATTTTGTTCAGGATTGTTATGGTTGTTAATCTGACCTTCCTAGCCGTCCATTCTCCACATCCCAATTTATTGTGAACCTTTAATTTATGCGGACTTGGTCCTTTCTTTTCCTGAACAGTTGTTTATATTGATAATAAATTTTCTCTTTAAATGTGCACCTTAGTACGTCACTCTCTGCTTTTGGGGCCTCTTGAATCTGACCTCGTGACAGGCATGACGCAAATGTTACAAAGAGGTTAGTACCTTCACAACATGGCTTTCCCATTCATAACACACGACTACACAACCAACAACGACGACAAAATGGAAATGTCCCCATAAAGAGACTGTGCTGATATGTGATTCGTTAAAGAGAATGTCTACAATATAACTACGAGCATACTCGTATAACGATGTAACTTTTAAGGATAATATAAATTTTCACATTAGTGACATCCTTTGAACTTGTGTACATTTACGCTATTTAGTAAGAAAGTACACTGTAAGAAAAACCACGACTCTCAGTCTTCAAGTGCGAAATATGACAGACACAGACAGCCCTTGTCACTTCCAGCATAACTCCTTTGTCACCAAGTCAGCTGACAAGCTTTCTCTGAATTTTCATATATGTATTTTAAGTATAATACGAAGTAAGGGAAAATAGCCAAAAACTCGTGAGTAAATCAGGTAGGTGCAATTAATTAATTCAAATGACATCACCAGCCCACATACTCTTTCTGTCGCTCCTAAACGTTGAAACTTTAAATTCATATCGGGACTCACTGTGATGAAAATGTTCCCGAAAATACCGGCATTTTCACGACGCTGAAGATAGTGTTTCAGTTGAAAGCAACACCGAAAAAGATGTGCAGAAAATCGGTGTCACCATCCTTCTCAAAATTAGCGAGAAATATAAATGGGCATGTGTGATGCACCAAGCAGACTTGAGCAGCATTTTGGTGCCACGTGCGCCTTTTCCTATTATTGTTCGGTGAATTTGAACCAGTAGGAAAAGAGAACCTGCCTCCCTCGACTCTGTTCAGATGCCATGATTGCCTACCTTCAGGTACAGTACTTGAGAGTTTTTGAAACATATTTTAGGCTTGTATCCCAAAATTAATATGAAGCCAAAATGGCATTACCTAGCCAGAAATGATTCGCTGATTTGGGCCACTTATTAACTGCTGCACTTCGACATTTGGAGCTAAGCATAATGGTCTGAAAGAATATATAGAAATATCCCACAAGTTATTATTTTTACCTTGTTACCTAAGATTTTTAAACAGAAATTAAGTGGGTAGCACCCTAACAAATTAAGATTCTAATGATGCATCTTATGGTGCTGCTGGGCCAAATATGCATAATTGCTAAAAACACATTTCAGACAAGTCAGACATACCACATTACCAAAACAAAACCCGCTGTCCGGATGCATTGTCTTCTACATACATCACATTATAAGTCGAGAGATATTTCAATAGGACTTGATATCACTTCTTCGTCTGGAAGGGATTCGAAAAAGACAAAACCTTGCATTACCTACTACAACATGCGCCATAAAGGATGATAGTAAGCAGGCATTGCGCCATGCAAAATTAATGTCATCTATTGTTAAATAATGGGAATTGTATCGGGCAACTCAGCTGGAACATCTTAGAATTACTGGTTCCGCCCAAGTTGATCAAAATGAAGTAATTAATAACGATTATTACAGACAACCATACGAATAGACGTGATGAATGGGGATCTATCCGTCAAAATGTAACTTAAATGTATTAAAATTGTTAAATTTTATATTTCAATTTACACGTCACTCACTGGGATTACATCAAAACAAACCACAACAACGGAAAAAACGTTCCTTCCGACATCTGAACCAGGGAGGTTCACGTGAGACTCGAGTGTCCCAGTACTGCAACAATGCGAAATGAACTGGGTCCAAACAAAAAATATTTTGCCATTCAGAATCTCTCTACTTGTCAGATGCTTCATTTTAAAAGCTCAGTTAATAATCGGCGACAGTGCGCAAACTAGTGTGAACCAGGACGACGATCAGATGTGTTTCACTCGCGTGATACTACACAGGGAGATGACCACAGAGCTGGTCCCATCTTCAAAAGAAGGCAATACTGTAACCCATTTTCAAACTAATTTTATTGGCCACAATATATCAGTAAATTACCCACATCTCACCCACCGTATGCATTTGCCTGGGCCACGTGTTACTTGTCAGAGTTTATTTGAGTGGAAAGGATGTTAAACAACCAAGCCTATACCTGATGGCTATAAGAAGGTAACGCCAAGGAGTTGACCCAGCCATTGACACATGTATGTGACGGAAGGAGCTGAAAATTTCACAATTATATGAGGGCATTATAGACATGCAAGTATCTGGTATCAGTTACGTTCCCTACAGTAAAAAAAAATCATTCGCAATAAGTTGACACTTGTGGTAAAATATTCACCATCACCAACATTGGTGCACGACGCTGCCGGCATTGTTACCGAGTGGGCACATAAAATGGCAGAGTGGCATATAAAACTTAAATATCAAGCACTATGGCTTGTGAAAAACGAGATTGTCGACTGTGACAAGACGCTTCACTGGCTGGGTCAATCTGTAATATTAAAGAATTGACGCGATGCCTGCCAGCAAGCACCTATTCTCGTAGCATCTACGAGACCTTCTGTAGCGTGTTTGGCACTGCTCCAAGCGGAAGTGACTATCAGAAGCTGATGACGGTGGCGTATATTGTGCAAATGGCGCTGGCTTGTTTCATAATACACGGAAAAATTAATATTGGAGAAAAATATTTATTTCATATCACTATCATCATATACCCTTCAATTGCGACACAACCAAGGACAGGTTTCAATGACACCATACGACGAAGCAAGTTGGACGTTTGTGACTGCGGCGAGTCAATGTAGTTATGACAAGTAGTAATTATGTTCCACGTCAGCAGTTGGTACCCAGCCCCCAAGCACTAGTTTCGTGACTTTAAAAATTATCTAGGTAAGGCCGAGCAGTTAATCAAGACAATGGTCGAAGCAAGTATTGAAAGACCTTCACGATAAAAGACACGCCTAAACGTGCTATGTCGTCGAGAGATCATCCAATTGGGCCTAATAGATGCACCACTGAATTAGCAACTACTGTACTTACAATAAGGCAGCATGATTACCCCAATCTACAGACACCAAGTCATGAAAATGGGCTGAAGATGTATGCTTTTTGACGAGGAAACTGCGAGCATTGACTGGAACGCATACGAGGAAGATTTTTTTCCTTCATAATAATCAACTTACTTAATCCTTCGATATCAGTTTTTTGCCGATCTTACAGTGATCATAGACCTATGCGAAATGAAGTAAGCTGAGCATATGTAAATGATGAGCATGTTTTTTTTTTTTTTTTTTTTTTTTTTTACAAATGTATGCTCATCTTTTTTCCCTCCCTCCGACCGTGTTTATTTATTTTTGATTTTCTTTTTTTCCCCGCAGCCGACCAGTAAATGATTCAGTATTTGGCTTCCTGGTCATAATGTTATGCTTTGTAAATGTACCAAATTGCCGCACAATGTGAACATTCTCTGTATGGGGAGGAGGTCCCCCTAAAGGGCCATGTTGGCCAGCATGGGGTAAAATTAATAAATAAATATTAATTAACCGATCGTGAAAAAATACTGTCTGTTATTTGGGAATTGGACATGGCCATGGGTTTACCTGACTATACAGTGCTTGCCAAATCAACTCAAAATCATTAATAGATGTAACAGTATAGTATTATAATCAACACATGACAGTACAAGATTATCAAAGGACACTCGAAGCAAAATGCAATTTTCGTCAGATGCAGCAAGGGGGGCAGCAAGCGGGGGTAGGAAAAAAAATCCTTCTCCCAAATTTATTACGTCATGGTAACAGCAAAACCTATAAAAGCGAGGAAAAATCCACGTGGAGTCCACCTATACACGCAGATCAGGATGGACCGGACAGTAGTTGTGAAGGTAAGGAAGGGACTTTCAGGCTGTATATGCAAGCATAGAGCTGCGGAACATCGCTCTGACGTACTTCTCTATTTTTCCAGCCATACTGTTGGGCAACACAGGCATCAGACAAAGATTAGGGTGGATGTATGCAGTTGCATTAAATTTCGACCAGCAGCAACACCCGAAAGAACTGTCAATAAGCAACATATAACGGCGGGATCGGAAGAACATAACCTAGAAGAAATAAAAGTGGAACCAAATGCAGGTGCTGCGAGTTCCAATATATCAGATGCGGTAAGTTTCATTTATATCGCCCGGCAATGAGGGGATAACTTTACCAGAGAACCTTACCTGAGAGCTGGAAGAATTAGCCTGACTCAAGACGACCATTGGAAATATAAAAGAATAAGGTCATTCACTGGCAACAAAATATAGAGATGATACTACAGTATAAATTATCATCACCACTATCTTGACGGTATAAGCAGGTCAAGCTTCTTACATAAAAGGCGAACTGCGATTGTTGATAATCGCGAGAACTTCGTGGCTAACTCGCATCCGGCCCAGATGTTGTTCGCCGTGGACGAGCTGCAGCACACCATTTTTGATATGCTCAAGTCCTTAGAAAGGAGGCTCACGTGGCCTACTAAGAAAAATAACTTCTCTCACCAAATTAATTTTAAAACTTGTGGTACAGCCGGTAATTGTAACAGAGTGGAAAGAAAAGCAACAGTCACTTCAGTTGGTCCTGATATCGCCTTCCTCAACCAAAAATGATGAGAAATGATAAGGAAAGACAGCTAACGACTCAAATAGCTCAAATTTTACTCAAAACCATTGAAAGTTGCACAATTCCATGAAGGGTGTCTAGATACCGACAAAAATTGTATGGGGGGTACAGCCCATCAAGGGAGAGCTATTTATTTCGCCACATTTACTGAAAACGTGTGCTAAAATATTCAACAACAGTGTGCACAAAATATACAAGTACTAAATGTTACCATTTAATTTTGGGTCAAAAAGTCCATCCAAACAATACAAACGACATTACTTGATTAGCACTCACTGTGTCAAAGGAGTCAATAATCTAGGTGACGATATCTACGATATTATTGTTGAGTATTCCGACTATTTTCAAATGATCAGGCAGCATTTCCAGGCTTCACATCAAATTCAGAGTGCTGAATGAGCCACGTCCGCAACCAAAGAGGAACCCTCAGTTTGTACGATTATAAACCTCTTTCGCTTTACGAAACACCAGAATGCAATCCTTGATGCCCTGTTAATATCACAGATGTTTCATTCGGCCATAATTTTACCAGTTATCCAGATTCGGAGTGAAAAAACTCAAATAAGACATCTGCTAGGGTGTCAAGCTCAGGCAGAAGCTCAGCAAAATCAGTCACATGCTATAACCATTAAGAAACACATGGTTTGTCCTAATTTATTGCCTTCTACCATCACCATGCATATTTTTATAATAATAAGAATCCAACAGACACATCAGTTAACTGGTCCTGAAATCCTCTTCCTCAAAGGTGGCTAACTACTTCATCGCTCACATTTTTTACTCAAACCCACTTAATTTATTTACAACATACACTGCAAGTAACCATGACCACTCGGACTATTGCTCGTAATACACAAGTACCTCATCCAGAAGAGATCCTAAGGATGGTGCAGGTGAGTTGTTAAGGACAGCATCCCACGACGGCCACAACTTCTCGAGAGCTGAGAGCGACAAGATGTGTTGGGAATGTTATCTCTACACATTTAACTGCAAATGTATGGTGTCGATTATGCCGGCTGCTGTTCAGTGCAAAAATGATGACGTACTGTGGCATTAATTAATTACTCCGAAGCGGGTTGGTCAACATCACGTTACGTACAAAATGACGCTTACTGGACAATGTTAAGTAACTGCTTTCAAATTATCGGGGGGGTCACCAAAGGTTTTTCTACATTGTTGGTGACTTTGTCTTCAAAATATGCTTTGAGTTCATGATGTGAACAAGTGACAACAGAACCACAAACTTATGGGCACATTTAAATTATTCACTTGGATACAACACGTAAGAAATCACAAAAAGGCAGAGTTCGACTTGGAGCGGTGTCAGAACTCCCAATTGATTTGTTGAGTACCCGGACTGGTTTCAAATGACCAGGTGGCACCTGCAAACTCCACATCATTACTCCGAAGCAGTTTTGCTCAACACCACGTTACGTACAAAATGATGCTTACTGGTCAATATTAAGCAACCTCTTACAGACATTTACAGGTAAGGAACAATGTAAGCAAGACACTCAGGACATCTTGAAGTGAATCAAGCGTCGATAACGTGCATCATGCCAATGAGGTTCATATTTAAACAGGAAAAAGGCGACATGTTACACTTCCTGGATAACCATCAACATTCCTTTTCCACAGCCTTCCCGAGCACGTATAAAGTGCAAAGACAGGCCACAAAAAATACGGGGTACATTTCAAGGTCATGAAATTATCAAGTTAACAAAGTAACAGGTCTAAATTGTAACATGCAGGTCATGTACTGTAATAAGACACATGCTAGTGACATTACAGGGGCATATTTTTTACACCACAGCCCCAGCCTCACGTAGTGTAGTGGATTCCGTAATCTCGCACGTCATGGTGTACCTGCATTAAACGGACTTATGATAATTGTTGGCAGCAATAATGAATATTCAATGCAAATTTGCGACAACTCAAAAAATCACCCTAACCACGCTGTTTATACTGATGCTATGACAAGGAATATTGTTTACATTTTTTGGGTTATTAAGCCTGCGATTCTTCATGGTTGGTTCAGTGGGCTTGGGGCCATTTACGTTTAGGTCACGTTTCCATTAATCGCTCACGTTTACATGCAGCCCCAAGGAAACCAGCGGCCAGGCGTGCATTTCACCAATACGGGCCCCAAGGGACACATACGACAGAAGAATCACAGCCAGCTGATGGCTGTCCTGACGGCGGGACAGCAAGCCAAGTTGCCCGGCATTCCTGTGTACGAGCCGCCCGAAACCATCCAAGATAAAAATGACGCCTCACGTGCCTCCTCACGTGCCGCCTCACGTGCTGACCTACCGGCTTGGACCGACTGCATACGGGCTGCTTTCGCACGCTTTCGCTTTAGTGTAGGATAAAATTGAAAAACTCAAAAATCTCTAAAAATGTCGTTGGCATAATGTTAAATGCCACCAGTAACATCATCTGGAATTGAGGGCATCTGGCTGTATGTGAGAGTCACACAGATAGGAGAAAAAGGTAGGAATACTTTCATTACTAATTAAATTTCCAGGCACTTGTATCTCATTAAGAATGTCCCACAACAAGCACGGACAAGAACACAACAATGAAACTTACACCACTGAGAGGTTATGAATAAATCACTGCAAAAAATGTTCAGAATTTTCACGTAATGTTTCGGGATCGTCAATTTTTTAAAATTCTATGGGGCGAATGATGAAGAATTAATAAGGAAGACAGTATTTTGATACAGACTGTCGCAAAAATGTGATGACGATGGCAGCAGTCCCATGAGAAAAAATTGATATGGCCTGTAATCACAACATCATGCTTTTATCGTACCCATGAAGCACTAGCAAAATAAACAACTGTAATTGAACTCAGATCCCTTTGACGTGATTACGCTCTAATCGTTATTTTCTAATTTACCTCTAGGTCGGACCAGCTATGAGTCCAACGATTACCATTTTTCTAACTGGAAAGGTAACAATGCTTAACTATTAATTGCTCAATCCCCAAGCCTATAAACTATCAAGATGTCCTTCGGACGAGGTTCGACTGCCCGCAATGACAGATACGAAGGGCCTCGTAGGTCGAATTCACGCAGGACAGCAGAGGCCATCGTCAGTGCGAAAAGGATGCAGCAGGATGTAACTACGTCACATATGGTCGCATCTCTTTTGTTATTTCAACAACGCTGCTGAATCATCACGATTTGATGAGCCTTATACTCTTCTGGATCCATCAAGACCCCAGGCAAGAGATAAGCTTGATTGGATTTCGTCAGCCAATCGTGATTTCCCCTGAACGAGGAAGGGAGTCACGAAGAGTGAAATTCGGAGACAAACCAAAATATGAACACAATAGGATTAGGTGATGATGGTAAAGTTATGCATCGTTTTCGAAGGTTGGTGATGCACGGACTGAAGAAGTCGCTAACGGACTTTGGGGTACCATATGAGGTACCAAATATATGCTTCAGGTGAGGAATTCCTGTTCTCCTTTGAAGTTACACGTATGATGCCAACGTGTAACATACAAATATGACGAATAAAATATTGGAAAGATTTAGACCATGCACAACCATTATTTTTGAAGGATTTCATATGTTTATGTATAGATTATATTGAGCGTCAGACTTGAGTATCCCTGCATTCATGAAATTGAGTCACATTCAGTAACAGCTGCCTTGCAATTCACTTAGCATTTCATCCTATGTACCGTACGCGTGCCCATCCGGACGTCACTGTACGAGTCAACAATAAGTGCACAGAGTAGAGCAAAAATCAGTTATGAAATGTGGATACTATTACAGCACCTACAGATTTACGTTGGGGAGAAATCGGGGGGAGGGGGAAAAGAGCACCATAATTATTATATAATGTACAAATGAAAATGAAATGTGACAATTTAACACGATGGCGCTGGGTGTGTGTACGATGGGGAGAAATTAATATCTCTCAACTCAGTGCCTTTTTATCCCAACGAGTAAATTGTACTTTCCAATAAAGTTGCACTCAAAATTAGTGTTGAATAATTTCGTAGCCCACTGGGCAGGTCAAGAGACAGGTGAGGCCAATGGTGAGGTCATCTCGGGACTCATTGCGATGAAAATGTTCCTGAAAACACAGATATGAAACATAATTACATGGGAATACTGTATTAATTATGACAGTGAATATGGCAAATGACAACGCCAATCCCCCCACCCCAACATACACACACAGGGCGGGACAAAAAGGGATGCAATACTTCTTCCAGTTGCACATGCATAATGCATATTAAAAGCAGCAGGCAAAGGAGGAGGATCCAACGGCCTCCCCCGCCGTGTTGTTTTTTCATGAATCTAATTTGCTTCTGATAAGTATGATAGACTGTCCGTGGAGAACCTTGTAGGCTTCGGGTGATTTTTCGGGTGATTTGAGTCGACCTGGAAAATCCCCTAGTAGTGTTGACTATGGAGGACATGGTACAGTACATTTCGACTACGGACTAGAGGCCTAACCTCAGACAAATCAGCCACACTACACAACCAAAACGAAACCCAACATTTTGAAGTGTGTTTTAACCCCTTCAGCCCCAGCCGCCTATAGAATCTAGGCGCCAGGTACCAGCTATACCCGCCACCGTCTAGTTTTCCGCTTACTCGTGCGCTGAAGATACAAACAAGATATTTTATGTACAAATAATAACAGCTCTCTACTTACCCGAGAGTATAGTTACGAATCTTTGACGAATGTAGGCATTCATATTTTCTAATGGCAGTGACATGAGAGAGGCTCCTATTATCCACCATTTCATGTAGGAAAAAAATACGAGCACCCTGATATAGTGCTGCTGGCATGAAATATTTCCATCCAAGGGACAACGACTCTCGACCATATGTAATGCAGATCGTATAAAAAAAACCCAACTTAGTCTGTCAAGAGGACAGGGCAGTTGAGGGTTGATGTTTGACAGGAAAGAATCCAAAATCCTCTCCCAACATTCGCTTTCAAACTTCAAAAGGCCTACTGGGATGATCCAATAATATTATGAGGGTCAGAGGAATCAGGAACCTGAGGATAAGTGAATGTCGCGCCGTAACAATTATCATCATATTTGCAAAAGATAGGTTTACTTTTTAATACATAAATGACCTCAATGACTTTCACCATCCCTGAGAACAGATGTGGATTTATCAACCTCTTTCGAGTTCAAGTTTGTAAATAATATTGATGTAAATAAATATATGTATCAGCTACTTGTCTTACTGCGTTACTTGCTTCTCTGATAATTATTTGCTTCCAATTTATTGTGACACGTACCATGGGAGAGCGACTTATTTTGCCCAATGTACTTCGACACTTGCGCTAAAATTCAACAACAGTGGTCTACCAGATTGCCCGACACTTATGGTCAGGATGACTACATCAGGATTAATATTAATCATTCCATATGCCACTTTTACCTTATCTTTATTTTATCTCGTACTTTCAATTGCCATTTCTTATAGCTGCATGCAGCAATACGGCATGTTTTCTGGTGAGCGTGAATTCCTGCCATCATATTACGGCGCTTTGTCTGAGTGTACCAGTCACGGCTCGCAAGTTCATCACATTTTGCGGAGAAAGCAATGAATGACAACACATCAGAAGAGGGACGCGGTGAGGGACTTACCATCAACAACACACTTAAGTGTGTAATATGACTATGCTGCTACATAATGAGACTAAATAAACGATAATTATGACGGACATCTATGGTAGCAAATATTTCAGCATACCTTACGAAGTTTCTCGCAAAGTACAGGACCTAGGTTGCACCCATAAAAGCAAGTATGAAAATAGAGAGCACAGAACCTCCTTATATAAGTTTATAAAGGAACTGGTCAACAAAATTTGACACATACTCAGAAAAATACACATTTCCCATATATATATATATATATATAGGTGGCGTGGTCATGAAAACGTGATTTAAGTTTATCACATGAACAAGTGGCAAACATATTCTCAAATGAGGTGGAGCTTCTCTTTCTAACTGCAGATCATCGCCTTGGAGATACGACTACAATGCGAATATTGGCCCGCGTGTACCACATTACGAAGGGCAAAAATTGTCAATCATCAGCACCACCATTTTTGCCTGTAACGAATTCATATAATGTCAACAACGAATCGAAAATTCTCTGACCCCTCAAACACTGGACCAACAGTCAGCGATTTTCCAATAAAATTACCGGAAAGGGAATGATACAACCATGAACCTGAGCGACAAGCATATTGCCAAAATGGTCCAAACTTTCACCTGACTGACGGCAGCATGATTCTCGCCACACGCCTGCATTGCCTCCACAAGTGACTTGTGATTATTCTGGCGGCTCAAAAGGATACCTGCTACTGCATAGCGGGCTAATTAGACTATATTCCGACACTAGTATGATTTCCTACCTTCAGGCACTTGGGAATTTTTAGAACTATTTTTGTCAGTGTATCATAACATTAACCTGAACCTTACGAAATTGAATGTTACATTAACCTACGACTGTGTACACCCAGGGAAATACTATTTTATTATCATATTCTGTAAATCTGCTCACTTGATTTGTCATCTCTGGAGGCACAAGTTAATGAGTAATTCGAACCACGTTTGTAGGGGTAGGTTTACAATAAACTTAATAATAATAATAATATTATTATTATTATTATTATTATTATTAAGTATTCAGAATTTGAGGATTTCTTCGGGTGTATGCTTGTGGAATATTACGTAATCTTACCAGGTGTTTCACCAACTGCTCCACAACTGAAACACATACGGATACTAATAAGAAATCAAGACTCTCTTAAAGAGTGTAAACAGACAGCCCTTGACACTTCCAATGCGACATAAATGGCCTACTCGCCAACTCAAGGCGCGAAGGCACAGCAAGGAGAACACCACGACGCTCCGCCATAGTGCGGAATGTAAAAGACACAGCTCTTGACACTTCCTATGTGGATTTCTTCATACAAGTCAGCTTGACAAGTAATGATGTCTCCGATTTGCCAAGATTGTAAGTAAAAGTGATAGTGGCCACAACACGAGAGTAAAATATGTTCCACATAAAAGCACTGATGCGTGCATATTTACCTATATGCTCAAATCAAAAATACTCTCGTTTTACAATATTTCAACAACATTGGTGGGGATAATGTGAGATACTTGAAGCAGAAGTGCAAAGGCAGGCTATTAAAATGAGGGGACATTTTCCAAGGCAAACACTTAAATCCTCATATTACACCATAAACATTTTGTTATCATAGTTTTTTAACTGCACATATCTGTAAGTAGCCAAGTGCCCCACAAGTGTTGGATTTATGTACGAACTAAATAATTTTATGCAAAGCAAACCCAGTCATGCACAGGAAGACGGGAAAATCAAAGGAGAAAAAGGCCGATACATGCATCCGACAATGTACTGTACATTGCACTACACGTGACACAATCACTGATCCCTGTAACGACACCAGACAGTCACAATGCATTTTAAAATAATGAGAATGCCATAATAATATTTAAAAAGCCACACAGAAGAAACCCTGTACGATAAAAAAGAACTTTACAAACCTTAAAATGCTGATGGCAAAATGGTACCTGCCACCCGGACAATTAAACTCGAATTGAGTGTATCCTGCTGCATGATTGTACCATACGCGAAGGAAATGCAGCAATTACGGAATTACTGATTAAATTTACAGGTCATTCCTTTGCGTAGGATTACACCACTACGAACCACGACAAGGATGTGCACAAACATTACTCATTCCTAATTGCAGGAATAATTTTGGTCAATATGACTACACTGGATTATTTAAAGCAATAGTCGTAATACTAATGTTTCCGACGTGTCACATCAATGTGTAACGAAACAGTCACCTTTTCTCGGTATCCAGCTCAACCTGATATCTCATTCTAACCTGCCCCAAAACATGATTGTGTTACCCAAGATGTAAAGAGTGTGTGCAACCCGCCAGCATGTTCCCTCCACAGGAAATAATACGATACTAATTCTTGCGACTACATTCTCCGGAAGAAGAGTGGTCGATGTAGACGTCAGGAAAGCACATGAGGAGCTACATTTCTATTCCACTGTGTCAGAATGAAAAGCTACACAAGTTGCGTCATGTATGATTAATTGCTGATTAATTGCTATATAATCACAATTATTACATAGGGGCTTTTTATTAATGTTAGGTAAGTCTCGCTATTAGTAGACACACCCAAACTATACGAAGAACAATCAATTCGAGTTATGTTCAGTGAGGTCAAGTTAGACAGCCTCAGACGCTAGCACGAGGCGCACTTTCCACTCAAACCAACATTCAAACACCGGATCCGACCGAAGAACACAAGAAAAAGAAATTACTAAAATAATGATGCGGCATTATTTCGCACGTATTGTACCCTACTTCAACACAAGAGATTGTGGCAAAAGAATTCATTACAGAGCACTTCTCAAGAAGTCTCAAGCTCGAAATTCTTCACTTTCCTTCCACTCCCACGAATGAAAAATGACTGCGCAACCTACCATGCCGTGAGTTGGTTGGAGCACAAATATGTATAGAACAGGTTTATGTTTTTAGTTCTATGTTTCTGGAGAGCAGAAGCGGATTTTGTTAGCAAAATTCACGCCCCCATAAATACCCATTTCGATGTGGTTGGATCCTCAGAATATTCACATCAGCAACATGGCATGTTGCGCCTTCTCTCGCACCATTAGGCATGATTGATTGAAGGTTTAATGGCGCAACAGCAGAATGGCTATACTGCGCCAACGCAACATGCCAACATGAAACTAATACCTACAGCGTGGTCATGTCACCTTGAGTTCACAAACTTGTCTCAAGGTGACATCTCGGGACTCTATGCGTGATTATAATTTTGGGGATAATATTATGCTCCTGGTTGTGCACAAACGCACCTGGCAGTGGTTGTCGCTTAAGCACATGGGGCTCAATTCAACGAAAATGTGGAACCTTCTGCGCCTATAAATATGAGTCAAAATGAATGGTTCTGACCCACGAACCTGCTTTATATGTTGCGACGGCAGTTGAGTCAGTAACCTATTATAACAGTACTTCATCACAACCGTCGTGTTATAAAAAAAGAAGGTTTTTCATTAGTACAATTCAGGTTCACTGGACATGCGCATGATGACTGATATAATTATGCTGAAAAAGTGGATTATTAAAATAATAATAGAGCCACTTTTTTCATAACCATGTCGAAATTAAAAACTTGTCTTCCAGCAAGGGTAGAACAGATCATTCAGCACAATTGCTATGAAATTCTCACTGTAACACTTCGCCCAGAATACATGACCACATAAACAACCTCCATCGACGCAGGCTCTAAAAGACAAGGGAGGGGGAGGGGGGACCTAATATGAGTTGCTAATACATCTAAGTTCTGCTACGCCTACCAACCATTCAGAGAGCCTTGCATCTCGTGGAGACAACCCAGAAATTAGCAGAAGAAAGTCGACGCAATCGAAAATTGATGTCTGTAAGAATCACTCCTCGCTGTCAACAATAATGGGGGTTACTGGACCTCCCAGTGATCAACAAAATCCTTTCTACTACCATCAAGTCAGCGTAAAAAGCTCCTCTCGCTGGTGTTATCTGGCCAAACTTGACAAAATCAATCAAGATTATGTCGTCACATTTATATCACCACTGTCAATTTTACTGTAGAATAGAAAAAAACAACAACTACAGATTGTGGTGACGATAGCCAGACATCAAAAAAGAATGTCCAATTTCTAAACCCCTATAACTGTGATGTGCAACATGTTGGCAGCCACGATGATTGATGGAGACGGGGAGATTATTGTCAGTGAGAGTGGAGGGTGATATAAAGTGATCAATAAATAGCACAAGTCGAGGGTAAGGTAATAATAATAATAATTAATCGTCATAATGGTCGTTATGATTGTAGAATGTATCGGCTGGAAATCAAGTAGCAACAGCAGTGGCAGCAGGAAGATGTGTCCCGCGACACTTTCTTCTTCATACATCTTGAACGGATATGTGACAACATATGCGGTTCTGTTCTATCAAACATATATTACTCTCGCAAATTAGAGGCCAACATCTAATATACGCCACTTCCGGAGACACTTGGGAGGATAGTTAAAGAGTAAAGTGGGCCAAATCTGAAGCATCGCTACAAGGAGGTAACAAAAAATATCCATTCATGTACTACTATTTCCATTTTATTTAGGAAAATTGGGAAAACTGCTGATAATAAATCCACAAGCCAGTTGCCTTTGTCACAATTACAAGACGTGTTTGACAAAGCTCCGACCCTGCTCCACCATGTAACCACATTGCAGTGGGTTCAAGTTGGTCTAGCAGACAAGTTGAGAGTGAATGACCGTCAAGAGCCATAATCCCATAATGAGAAAACTCGAAACAGTATTCGGATTTTTTTGGATTCACTTAATGTGGCGAAGGATATGCAAACGTGTTTGGGCATTTGGCATGCGTAAAGAGTTCGGTTCATGCCTGTATAAGGCGGCATACGACGTCCTACTCTACGCAGCTTTGGCTAGCGCTCCACAGATGAGCCCAAAAGGCTATGATATGATGACACATTACAGCAAAACGAAAACCATGGTCTAAGGACAGCTATTGGATACAAAACGTCATTTTGAATCTGGTACTGTCCAGTTATTTAACTATTATAAAGACAAAGCTAGTAGGAGTTCATGAGGGCAAGTATGGAGGAAAATAGTGCGAGGAACAGCTTTTTCCAACATTAACACATTGTGTAAAATCTATAAATATAACTCTTAACACCTGGGTTTCATTTGCAACGTCGAGTAATGCCGACTAGAGAGGATACGCCTTTTATCACAAACTGCTTCTGGAGGCAAACATAAGTGATCAATACATTGAGGGAACCCGTTGAAGCAGACCTCCGTGCTGTTGAAGCAGACCTCCGTGCTGTGGCAGCAGACCTCCGTGCTGTGGCAGCAGACCTAAGTGCTGTGGCAGCAGACCTCAGTGCTGTGGCAGCAGACCTCAGTGCTGTGGCAGCAGACCTCAATGCTGTGGCAGCAGACCTCAATGCTGTGGCAGCAGACCTCAATGCTGTGGCAGCAGACCTCAATGCTGTGGCAGCAGACCTCAATGCTGTGGCAGCAGACCTCCGTGCTGTGGAAGCCGACAAACTGGCTGCAGCAGCTAAGCTGAGTCACTAGATCATGTTAATAAGAAAAATAAAGAGTAATTAATTAATTATTACATTGAGGGAACCCAGAAATGAGAAGCCAAAATTTTACGAAAGTCGACGAATACGACGGGATGTTTCGCTTAGCCCATAGTACGAGTGATAATAATATGGACCTATAAGAATAAATATGAATATAAGCACTTATATATCAAATATAAACCATCGGTCCTTGCAGAAGAGCAAGTGAAGATTGCAAGTGTGAGCTATATGCAACAAAATTTTAGCAGAAAAGGTAGGAAAACCTGGAATGTACAGTATACGGTTACACACCTGTTGTGCCCGCACATCCATAAATGGGATCAAACACTGCAAGATGATGACAAACTTCTGGTGAATGTTAGTGCTGAGATGCAACATGAGAAGCAGTATCATGACACAGAGTCAGAAGGAAAGAAAATACAAATGATCAGACATTCTGAACTCGTCATTGCTGCGGTGAAAGGTGTGCAAATGGCTCACGTACCATTGAACTGGATGGGAAAAAAAGAATGCATAATTAGGATGAAATGCTGCAACCCTCTGCACATTTTGTGGACACACCCATTCTAAAATAATTATTGTGTACTTGTTATGCCCTTAAAATCAATATGCACCTGTCCCAGCATTCACAAAGAGCTTGATATATTGTAAACATTATATTGCCATAAATTAATAACATGCGACTAAGAGAATATTTGCTTGTAAGTTCATTAGCTTAAGACAATATGACGGTTCAATACTGTCCCATCTGGCCAATTCCTAATCAAAATCCTTCACTACCTTTTCAACAGCTCCACCTGAACGACTTCAGAATAATAAATATCTAGTATCTCCACCAATAATTACTGGCAATGTTCTTGTTCACCATCTTCCAGCACCAGTAGGATACAATAAAACATCCAATGATGTAGATGGGACTTTTGTTTTAAACTGAGCCATCATTTCCTTGCAGGTTACTGTTTGAGATAAGATCATAATGAAAACTTGGCTAACAGTGATGCGCAAGGTATAGTAACCAGCAATAATAATATTCAAGACTACTACATATGACACTCGACGGGGTAATACTGCTCACCTGTTCAGTGCCCCTAAAACTGGTGCACGAGACAACTCATCAGGAAATGGTAGGCGGCCCAAAGACAAAGAAAAATCATTGGTTCAGGCACTGACACAAAGGGTGGAATTGTAATGTTATCATTGTTATTGTAATGACATATAAATGTCACCGTGATCAGAGAGACAACTTCCCCAATGCGATTTGGTATATCCGAGGTTGCAGATAAGCACCCAAAATATGAACATTCGGCTTCATGAGGTCAGAAAAGAAAACAAATCCCGGTAATGGAGTGGAACAAAGCAGAACAAAACTTGACAATATGAAGATGGAAGTAACCTTATCTCAGGTAGTCGTGAGGGAGAGTGGTACATCACGAGTTGCTCCTTTCTTAATTCATCAATGGCGTCAGTATACGCATTTTGCAGTTATGATTTTTCAAAAATTCCACATTATACTGCATAATTACAACATCCGGCTTCTTTTTTTACAACACTAGTTATGACACATTATTAGCCGAAAATTGTTAAATAATTCCTTAAATGTCCTAAAGTAATCGCAAAACGTTTGTAGTCAATTAATATGAGTCGGACAGACGCGAAGGGTGCAAAATTACCATGAAAGGTCACCATGACTCGCGTCCTCTTTAATGACCAAGCAAACAACGACATGTGAACATCAAGCCTTAATCAGGTATATTCTATACATGCAGCATATGCATTCAATAGAACTGTAAGGAGGAGGTGCAATGGCAAACTTCATATGCAGTGTGGGATGATTGGAGAAGAATCGTTTCAAACGAGTGTAATTTCAATTCAGTTTAAAACGCGATTAGGCGGAGGCAAGTAACACGAATCCTTTCCCCCGCGACTAGCTGAAATCAGAAGCAGACCAGTGTCCAGTCAAGAGAGAACTCCAGAAGACACACGGCCAAAAAGTGGTACTATACGACAAAGGGCGCTGGATCTCATTTCCGAGCAGAACAGCACTTTGTTGTCAAGTTCACACTGATGGAGATAGCTACAACTCATCATATAATTCCAATGCACATGTTGCAAGTTGTGTCAAGTGTGTCACTTGTTCCAAGAGGACGTTCATGTGTCCAAATAAAAAAACATGATGGAGGAGCCCACAAAGACTATGGAATAATGGAGACAGAGCACTTTAGACGGTTAAATTCAAGGAATAGGAACCAGTGTGATCATGCAGCCCTTTGCTCTAACCTTATTGGTATTCTGCTCTCACTGTGCTTTTAATGTCTTCTAAACCGACTATTTTTACTGTAGGACAAGACGGTCCACTGCTGGAGACAGTGACGAAGGAGATGGTCAAGAAGTGTGGCGAGATCATTTATGTCCTAATTTGTGGGAGACGTAGGTAAAGAGAAGAAATAAAACGTAGGCTCGAGTACAAGAACGACGCGGAACATGTCCAACAGTCCACTAACAGGAGCGTCATGCAGCTAGGTCACAACTAGTCATAATGATGGGAGTATTTTTGTACTGCATTTCAGACGTATTTATGTGCTCTCCAACAATGCCTGAGTTCATTCCATCCCACACTTGGTCTGTGCCCGTGACAACATTCCACAACTAAGTGGAATTTACATCTTTGTTTAATGGTACAGATATTCCCTGTAAAACCATCCGTTGAACTAAGGATAAATCATTATCCGACACCAGACATAACTGCTGGGTAATCAGTTGTTGGAGCAGCTTAAAACAACTTTCCACATCAGGAATACAATTCCATAAACTGACCTATGGCCAACGGAAATGGTGGAAAGCACCACTACTATAGGCTCTCTGGCCATTTGGCAGAGATTGAAGGAGATGAAGAAACGCAGACTAGTCTCTGTATGTCCACTATCCCAAAAATATATTTTTGACTTAATGATCCTACCAGTAGATGCCAGAAAATAATGGTAGATGCCACAAACGATATAACTCGCTAAATCTTGGGAGAAACACAAGCGCCCCACCAAGACAAGGTGGAGGGGTAGATTTGCACAATAGTATTTGTAGATGGAGAAGGATACATCATCGTAATTTTGATCATCATCATCCGCCATCATCATCACAATTAATGACTTTTAAAGGAGGCACTGAAGAGTAAGGTTGATGTTCCTCAAATTGCTTACAAATCACCCTCGAACAACCGCAACGACCGAACGACAACGACGCTCGTGTGAACAACCAGCCTTTTTACCTGCATCTTCTAACCGAGTTTCTATAGCCCACACCCAGCCTTCCAAGCACCGACTCGACCTCCCCCGTCTCCCCTGACTCTTCACTGAACCTTCCAGCAAGGGGCAGAGCACCGTGGCGGCCCCTGAGTCGGACCCGAGGCGAAATGCGACCCTCATCGTTCGGCTCCCACGAAATGAAGGGAAAGGAAAAAAAAAAGGGGACGCCAACCAATAATAGTTTAATGATGTAACTAATATAACTAGCAGAAGAAAAAGGCTGTGGACAGTGCGACACACATCACAAACTGACGCAAAGAATACAAAACATACGCCGGATATTTGAACTAATTATTCTGCCAATATTTACAGAATAATATCATAAATACTGGGCAAAATCTGGATGTCAGCTAATGTTGGTAACTAATACCGTACCAGCTACTAGCTACATCCGGGCTCTTGCGTGACGTCATCGGTTGCGTTCAGTAATCCTGCCTCGCATATGCAACGGTTAAAATTTAGTGCTATTAATTTGAGATTAACATTTTTTATTATTAAAGATGCATATATATAATTTGTTTAAATAATCTGGAGACAATTTCTGAGCATTATATTGTTGTTTTTCACGTAATAAACAAAATTCTACCCATTGACTCGTTTTAAAATGTGCCTCAAATATGGAACCATTGCTGTGACGTCATAAGCGATGTTGCCAGCTCATCCAATTGTGAACAATCGTTTTTTTTTTAAATATTAAAACTGTATCGACCTTAACCTATGCTGATATGCAATAAACTAAAATGCAAAAGATATATTAAGACAACCCTCCTTCGATTGTCACATGTACACATGAGGACATGTTTAAACGAGCACATCTGATGTTTGATTGGCCCGAATGGAGTAACAGAAGTGAATGGACCAATCCTGAGCAAGTGCTAGACGAGAGCGATAAATGCGGGATTTGTCCTGAAAAGGGAACGATGGATCCGGGAATATGACGTATCCTGGAGTGACAGATCGAGTATTCACTGTACACAACAATAATCACTCTAATTGCCATTTCAAAGTATGGTTATTTTACTCAGTTGATTCACGTGGACGTCACGAATGAGAAGAGACGATCCTTCCCCTTTAATAAATACCACTGCAAAGAGAGAGATGGAAGGAAGACCCCGACTCGCAGACAACCATTGTAACCAAAGAAGAATATAACAAGGTTATGCAGTGGCTACAAAAGACAGATGATGTAATAAATTAACATCTTCATCATTTTGATGCGACGGTCAAGCTGCATACATAGTCATACATCGTCATACATCGTCATACATCGTCATCATTTTGATGGTATAAGACGGTCAAGCTGCTTACATAAAAGGCAAATATTGTCATTGTTGAACGAAGTCTTCGTTAGCAATGCCCCAACAACCAATCCTCTTCCTACATGGCTATTACTGGAATCCTGCAGGTTTACAAGTCATCAGACGAGTGGCGCTTCTAGTAGTAACATTTCATGTGAAACAAGCAGCGAGCGCGCATAATAATTGGAAGGAGAAATAACAAATACTATACGGTCATATTTTAGCACGATGTATCTATCACGGAGGTTTGTACCAGAGAAGCAGCTTTACAATTGCGTACATCTTGGGACTCATTACGATGAAAATGTTCCCGAAAACACGTATACGCAACATACATGGGCATCATGACAATTAAGAAGGCGCAATATAACAGTTAAGATGAAGCTAATATGAGTAACCATAACTTAGATTATACATCTAATATATCATACATATTAGACATCACTACAATGACACCATGTGACGAAAGTACCGTACGTAATCTGAAAATTTCACAATATGTAGAGGGCAAACTTGACATTGACACATCTTGTATGAGTTACTTAACCAACTATGGGAGAGAAATTGTTTATTTTGGCAAAATTACTGCGATATTTCCCTTTCACATACACCGCAATTGCAATGAGAACCAGGTCCTAATATTACTTCATCGTATCGCAGTGATTCCAACAATGGAAGTGGTTGTATTCCCTGCTACACAGAGTAGGACAATTAGTCTATTGTTCAAGATGGGAACTGGTGTTGGTCAATCATCAGCGCCGAAAGTTGTTCAATTACTATAGATATCATTAACTCTCTGGTCACACATAAGAAATACCCTAAATGTGGTTGGCCAACCCTAACCTAAACATGTTACACTACGTCAATGTCATAAACACTAATCAAATCACAATCTCAATCATGTCCCATGGCGTCATGCCATTCTAATTCTTCGTCCGATGAGAGGAACACTTCACTCCGTAGAACTTGGTTTGGTTTGGTTTATTTGGAAGAAGCCAAAGCAACTGTGGCTATCTGGCTGTAAGAAGAAGCAAAGGTGGGACAGATGGAGAGAGAAACGAAGAGGAAAAAGAAGAGAGGAAAGACTGGCATCTCTCTTAGTCTGTCTCCTATCCCAAAGACCTGTCCGGCTTGGGTGGCCCTACCAGTAGACGAAGCTACCGCCGGTATAGCTCTTGGGGTCATGGGAGAAACGCAAACCCCACCACCACGATAAGGTGGAGATACCATCGGGGGGATTTCACACATGAAACATGTATTACATCATGCTGTGGGCTGTGGTTTAGGAGAAGTCCCAGTGTCGGCAGCAACAAAGTCAGCTCCTTCTGAGTGGCGGACATTCGCCTGCCATTTTTGAATACCTTCCGATAGTTTTGCGACGCGCAAAACCTCGTCTATAGTGACGAAACATCGAGAGTCATGACTTGACGCTGGGTTTCGTATGGGAGGACCTCAAACAATCTACCGCATACCAACTGAGAAACCATGTCATTAGAAGCCGAAGAGTAGGACTTCGTTGTGGCTTCTCGAAGGCGGAATACATAAGAATCCCATCCTTCTCCTGGTTTAACCTTTACCATAGCAGCTTCCCCTTGCTTCAATACCTTAGGGGTTACTGGTTCAAGGTAAGCGGCGAGGGAAGTGCAAGCCGTACTATAATCGACCTTCTGGCCAGGCGTCAACAAGCGATAAGCTTGGTAGGGGCTTCCCTCCAGAAACAAGGGAAGGCGAGCCAGCTTTTTCTCATCGTCCCACTCAAATGCGGTGCTGTACAAGTCAAACCGCTCCTTCCACTCCTCGAAGGAAGTGGAGCCATCGTACTTCGAGATGGGTGGGAGGCCCGTAGCCATAACGCAACACAATACCCTCGTAACCGGGCTCGTCCAGTCCGACCACGAATACACCTCACTCGTAACGAGTACACGTAACCCAACGGGGTACACGTAACAACACCCTCGTAACCTGGCTCGTAACCAGTCCGACCACGAATACACTTCACTCGTAAGAGTGCACGTAACCATAAACCAACACAATACCCTCGTAACCGGGCTCTTGGACGGGTACTCTCAGCGCACCGCCCACACCAGTCCGACTACGAATACACTTCACTCGTAACGAGTACACGTAAACCTAAACCACCAGGATCCCTAAGGATCCGCACAAAAAAAGAAAGATTCCGACAACAACGATCGTCACAGCTCAGTATCCCTCCGCTGCCACCATTTGTAACCGGATCGGGTTACGAGAAACAAAACAGGGAACTTGGCTGATGTACGATTTTAATGTCCTTGCGGAGGGTTCAGAATACATGTCACGCTAAAGGAACAACTAGGTGGGGAGAGTTTAGGGGAGGGATCTGGACAGGGAGACGGCTCAGTAACTACTGGCCTCGAGCCCACGGGAGCGCCTCCCTATTTGCGCAATGCGAGATGGGAGTCGGAGCAACGCAAGGTCACATGACAGGAGTATGGATCAGATATACAAGGTGGTGCAAGACGGGGAAACGAAATTGCGCAATACCGTTACACTATCATGGACATATCTCGTATGAGTTATACAGCCAAGCATGCGGTAGGATTTATTTCGTTCAATTTACATCGACACTTGCTAAAATAATCAACAACATTGGTGCACCACCGCCAACACACACACACAAAAAAAAACAATTTAATTTTCTGCCAACTATGGGAGAGATGGAAGGAAAGCTATTCTGACTGAATAAGACGACCTTCATTTAGCAGGTTATTAATCATCAAGCAATCAGCTTACACCTGTTCAAAAACAATCAGGAAGAGAGATCCGACATGACTATCACTGGCTACGATAAAATCATGTCAATGAGATGTTCCATCATCTGCAGTCAGTTCCATCAACTGTTTTAACTTTTAAGGCTTATGAGATGCAGCATACACAGTGCAACAAATTATTCGTCGGTATTTAAATCCAACTAGTACAATAATTATAGTATCCTCATGGATCCCCCCGCCGCGCCGTGTTGTTTTTCATTTCCATGCCAAGTTTTTTTTCATTATTACAATTTGCTCATTTTAAATAAGGTCATGGAGAAATGGAAAAACTCATCGTTATTGTCACTAGAAGACGTATTAAACACTACTAGTATCTGTACTGATCGATGAAACACTTCAATTGTCTGGTGTACTGTGCTTAATTGTCATGGAGTATCACATTTTGCTGCATGATTGTCAAAATAATCGTTTTATTCAGTCATCACGAGTTGATCCATTACTCGTAATTCATTATTGGATGGTTTGTTGCTTGTCTTGTTTTCAATATTTTGGTCAACTGTGGTAATGACAAATGCTGAGACACCAACAGGTATATTGATGCAAACCAACTGAGATTTCAACTTCACTGCTGCTGGTTTGGGGCTGTGAAAAAAGATCTCGATCATGAATTATTGTTGTGTAATAATCAGCCTAGCAAGGTCAGAAAAAAAGTGTTGCAACAGTTGTGACTTGTGGTGACCTTTACTTGTATTTTGTGTGCTACATTTGACTTGTCCCCATTTCGACTCTGCCTCACTTTTAACTTCATTTACAAGTGGCTTGCTTCTCTGACGTCACTAGTGACAGTCACATGGCTCGTTGCGTTCAAGTACAGGCTTGCTCATTAGTCAAGACGCAACGACCTAGTACAGGGTGTGTCATTGCTGAGTTCACACGAGTCAAAGTGCGTGGTCCAGCTGGTGGTCACGCACGTCAATAGTCAACTGGGAATAATGTAAGTGTCTGAGTACAGGGTGTCTAATGGCAACCCTATTTAAGTGTGTGCCTATTTATGACAAGTCATTTTCTTGAATCTGAAAATTTCCTGCAATTATTTTGAGGTATTTTTTGGGAGGTGGTGTACCAAGTCGAGTCATAATCCGAGGCCACTTGGTGCCAGAATATTTTTCCAACAGATGTTGTTGAATGAGCTGTTGCATGACAGCATGAGGACAATCTGGGTCCCAATCGGACGTGTTTTTATTTGGAAGTTTTGGTCAATATATTTTCCTGCCATATGACAAAATTCAGCTTATCAGAAGCCATCGCACCTTTGGCCAGAGCAGTGATATTGTTGAATTAATGGTTGATTAAAGACACAGCATAATATGTATCATGTAATGGAGGTTGTGACACTATATAGCGGTTATGAGTGCTGAATTTTCACAACAGCAGCAATGGCTGAATGTGTTGCTAAGATGAACACTGGTCCACCCCTACATTGAATCCTGGCCCTTCTCTTACCCCAATAGCTTTCTCCACCTTGTGTCTCCCGTGACCCCGAAGAGCTATGCCGGCGGTAGCTTTAGTCTACTGGCAGGGTTTCCCAAGCCGGACAGGTCTTTGGGGTAGGAGGTATTCCTTCTCTCCTTCCTTCCTTTTCCTGTCTTTGGACATCCTTGACATGCAAAAGGGTATTGGAAGTAATATCAGCATTTATCGACAGCAACATTGTATACTAAATGCACTCAATTTGCAGTCAGCGGTATTTGAATAAAACTGGCTTTGATGGCTTCATGTGCTCGACGATTTATACCGTACCTCCAACTCAGTTTTATTCGTTGGCTGCAAGGCCATTTCTAGGTGCAAGAATCAGTTTCACTGACTCTTCAGTGTCTGTTCAAATCATTCTATAATGTCACTTTCCTTGACTGATGACTGCACAACAACGACGCGATATGATATGAGCAGCAAAATCAGTCACACCCTCTCCCCAAAGAGAAACAGGCAGCTATTGCCTTCTACGATCACCCTGCATATAACAATAGGCCCTTCAGTTGGCTCACGCAAGAGAGATGAGGAAATACTCTAACAGCTATCGACTCCAATAGCTCACATTTTACTCAAAAATAATTAATTTTGTTTTGTACTGCATACAGTGCAAGTGACCATGACCAACTAATCAAAAATTAATGAAGGAATTAATAACGATTACTATAGACACTACCGTACGAATAGACGTGATGAGTGTGATAACCTTCAAGAGGCACAGATAATAATAATAATTTTTCTACTAGCCGTTCTGTCTGGGGAATGTGTTATTTCAATGCAAATATTCCGATTTATTAGACATTTAATATTTAATATGAATGATATCCAGTGGGTGCATATTTGGAAGGGAAGTAATAATAATTACCGTGGCCATATGTCAGTGCGATGTATATCTCAAAGTGCAGGCCCTAAGTTTCAGCCGGAAAAGCAAGGGAAGGAAGAACATGGCGCCTCCCAGAATACTAGTTTGTCGCGGGAATGGTCAACAAAATTTGACACATCAGAAAATTACACACATCCCGTATGACTGGTGAACTGTAGTTCATCTCAAAATGCAACTTACTTTAATTTCAATTAAATTTTTTTGTTTAACATTTCATTTTAATTTACAGGGAGTTGTAACTGACTGGATCCCAACCTCATTCCAAAACCTCCCAAGAAATAATTGGCAGATTTGGGCCACTTATTCGTTGCTGTACTATGCATTTGAAGCTAACCATAATGGCCTGATGAAATGACTGATCAGGACTCACTGCGCCAAAAGCGAGTTCAGATGTTAAATCGTCAGCAGTTCATACCAACAACGTCTTAAAACTGTCAATGCAGTTGGGAAATATGACTGACATTCTAGGAGGACTATGTGCTCGGTCGATACTATAAGATTAATATACTTTGCGGCATGCAAGAGAATGATCAGCAAAATGAGCATGCGCCAATCGTCATATGACTCAGATGATTCAGAACGTCCATTAACAAGCCGGTAAAATTGATTGACATAAAAGGCAAATTGTGATTGTTAATCCAAGACCTCATTGCCAATGCACCAACAATATTGGTCCCCTTCCTATAGACGAATATTCCTGGAATCCTGCACGTTTACAAATCAGACAAGTTGTGTTCAAGTACTAACATTTTATGAGACTTGATACGAGCAGTGGGTGGATATATGGAAGGAGAAATGACAAATACTGAGGACATAATTATATATTATACGACGAATGTCACAGTGCATTATTTTCATTTAATTTCGTACTGGAAGGCATGAACTCCAGAGGAAACACAGCGCCTCCTTGTACGTGTTTCACATGGGTAATGTCAAGAAAATTTGGCAAAATCTCGGGGGAAAAACTCATCAAAGCTTCTTCCATATTGTAGGTGACTTGGTCCTCAAGATGTGCTTATTTGAATTCATCATAAGAACAAGAGGCAAACATAACCTCAAAATTACATGCACATTAAAACTTGCATACAATCAAGTAAACATACAAACTTCAAATGCGAAATGACAAAAGGCAGTGTCTAGTAAATGTCGAACGATCTGCTACATCAGTGTTCATAATAATGGTTCTGCTTAACCATACATATCCCAGTTTACATTCTCGCTCGCACCACCTGCTACGACCGACCGACCGACTGCGGCCCAATTTTACATGACCCAGTTTGCCAACAAAGTGATGGCACATTCCGACACACATACAGGGTGATTACAAATGAATAGTATAATTACAAATGCATATAGCTCCGTACCTATCAACCGCACATGAACATGTTATACACCAAATGAAAGAGGAGGTTTTGAAGTTTATTTCATACCTTATAAATGTTCTATATGACTTCCCTTGGTCACTCGAGAAACGTCGATCCGATAGTGCAATTCCTCCCATACTCGTGCCATCATGTCCGTTGTCACTGACTCTACCGCAGCAACAATGCGATGTTTGAGTTCATCCAGGGTTGTTGGCATCGGTGGCACGTACACAGCATCCTTCACGTACCCCCAAAGGAAGAAGTCGCATGGCGTCAAATCCGGCGACCTTGGGGGCCAGCAGTAAAGCGACAAGTCTTGCAGGTCACTGCGACCTATCCAACGACGAAGGAGCACATTGTTCAGAAACTGGCGAACATCTGAATGCCAGTGCATTGTTACTGCGGTTGAGTCAGTGACAACGGACATGCTGGCACGAGTATGGGAGGAATTGCACTATCGGATCGACGTTTCTCGAGTGACCAAGGTAAATCATATAGAACATTTATAAGGCATGAAAAAAACTTTAAAACCTCCTCTTTCATTTGGCGTATAACACGTTCATGTACGGTTGATAGGTACGGAGCTATATGCATTTGTAATTATACTATTCATTTGTAATCACCCTGTATTGACTGTACAGATAAATCCACGGTAATAATTTTCGAGTATGTCTTCTTAACTTATGTAAGAAAAAAGTTGAGTCGTATATGTCATATGCGTGCTTTCCACGTGACCAATTTTCGTGTAACCAGTATGCTACTTTACCATTCGACTGGTGAGGGCAACTGGTAGTGCAGATACACCGTAGTGGCAATTACCAAGTGGTGATCACTCACAATCAAAATGAGAAGTGACAAGAGCACCACCCAAAAGGGCAAGGTGGAGAGACTGGAGACACAAAGAGGACTGGAATTTACAACTCAGGACGACAATCGACGTGGCATCAAATAGCAAATGACAATATATTGTAATGCACATAAGTACTTGTACAAATATGTAACTTGTAACGATTAGATAAACTATTTCATCAGTGACATCATTTGAACTTATGTGTATACACATACGCTCAAGTATATACGGTACCACGAAAGATCCGAAAACCTGAAGAATAAGAGAGAAGGAAGAACGATCGTGCACCAAAGTGTGATAAATAGCAATGGGGATGCCTTCAAGTTAAAGATTGTGGGAAGATGTGGAGTTCAAGAATTATGGATTGAATAAAGCGACAATATGACAATATGCATTGTTGAGTGCACGTTGAGTGCAATAATTGCAAACACCACAACAACGTCAGGGCGACTGAATTACTGGAAGCGCGACCAAAGAAGAACCCTCAGTTGGGGAAAGAGAAAAACCTCTTTCGCCGTACGAAACACCTGAATGGATGAACAATCGCAGCATATAAATGTTTCATTCGCCCTTCATGTCACTCCATCATCCACATCCTGCGTGAAGAATCCTCCAGGCACTGCAGGGAGCTCTGACATCACTTACTCTTCCAGAATATAAAGTATAATAGCTGAGGAATCCAACAACTCATTTTGCACCAAATATCAAATGAAGGAGCAAATTGAGAAAGAGCACTGTCATTCGTCTGTGCAGTGACTTCATGTGAAATAACAACCAACGAAACTTTACAGTGGATTTTACCTCGTGACTCATTGCAGTGAAAATGTTGCCAAAAACACGAATACGCAACACACGTTACAATGTTACGAAGCTGAGTATGGTTCACTATTTAAAGCTACAGTGAATTAAATGTACAGCAAATTTCGCGAGAAGTATAAATTGCCCTAATACTCCACTCCAGAACTTATTAAATATTTTGCAAAAAAAAAAAAAAAACTTCAATGAGGCTGTGCCCGACAATCTCATAGATTTGACTTTCTGAAGAACACGTAATGGATGTCATGAATCTTTATCGTAGAAAAATTACCTCGACTGAATGAACAGAATACATAATTATATGCCAACATGATTGGTTAATTTGTAGATGGTTTTGCAGAAAATGCATTGGTACGCCACAAGAGGAACAGTCGTAATTAAACTCTGACAATTACAGTATTAATTTCCGAACTATGCGAATTGAAGCTAAGAATTATGGCCGGAATGCATAATACCGGCCGCTGATAGGCCAGAGAAACCTCTCAATTCATTTGCCATGAAAAAACTACAGTCTTCATTACAATCAACGGCATTTTTTGATCAATTTGGTGACGTGAAGGCAGTCGAGATAGTCTCTGACGAAGCCCTGATTTCGAATGGAACGGTCACATTCAAATCAGACCACGTAGCTCAGGAGCTGACCCAACAGGGGTAACATCTTCACAGTGGCTTATAGTGAAAGGGAGGTCATGTGAGGGGCGAAGGGGAATGTCACGTGCTAGAATTAATTAATTATTTTGTGAGTTCCGTCCATTACTGCTGTGCGTTGCTAAAATGATGTTTTCTAAACATGTATCTATTTCGCGGCCAGGCCAGACCAGGCCACACGCAGTTCCATTTAAGTCGTGAGTAATAATAGAGAGATAATGGATTATAACTTACGGATGAGCCTCCAGTTATTTACCAGGAATCGCAACTGTTACTGTTCTGTTGTGTAGGCATGTCCAGTGCCACAAATAATTCCATGATTACACATCGGTGTAAATATAAGTAAGTGGAAATTACCGTTTACGTTCAGATGAGAACATAATCGAGACAAGTGTACCACAATATTGTCTATCACTACTTGTACAACGATGTAACTTTGAACTATAAGATAAATTTTCGCGTTAGTGACATGCTTTGAACTAATAACTTATGAACATTTGCGGTTTGTACGTACCACGAAAGATCAGACACCAGGAATAATGAAAGAGAAAGCCGGACCATTGTGCACCGAAGCCTGATGATAGAACTGAAGATGCCTTCGGGTTTGTGTTCAGACCTGGCGAACTACACACTGTGTTCTGGGCACTAGCAGCTCTGGGAAAGTACATTGAGGGAAGCGGAATTGATGAAGCATGGATTGAAGCTGGCTTGTACTCATCTGTCACCGTAACCAAGATTCTTTCTGGAAAACACATGTACCGAGCATTCGAAGCTCATACTGTACCTTGTCTAACATTACTACATCTTCTTGTCCATGAGTTGGAGTCAATGCATATTGAACTAAAGAATGTGTTGACTGAAACACTACTTGAAGCATACGTGAAAGCAATTGATTCGGAACAGGACACAGTTCTTAAAACTATATCGGAAGCAATCAGTAACCTCGAAATGAAAGACTTCTTTGGGAAACTGTCACAACATGAAGTTGGAGCAAGTGAAGTGCAGAAATTCTTACTGAATTGCGTGAAACAGTTCCAAACAATCATGTTGTACATTCGAGGAACAAGAGAAAATGATTGTGAATAATTGCCCATTGAAGCAACAGATCGCCTCATGAAGTATTTCTTCGCGGGGGGAGAGGGTGGATTATAAATGTGGTGGTCTGGCAGCATATGATATCTAGTTCAATAATGAAGCTCTGGCGCTGGGTGCCGTGTGAAATATGAAGGACCTATCGGTTATAATATAAGTATTTCTTCGCACATGACCATCATAATTATGCACGATTACTTTCGTGTTATACCTGGCCACGACGCAATACGTAAAGAAAGAGGACTATCCATTGTGGCAACACTTTTTGAATGGGAAATCAGGTGTAACTCATGGACCAATTCCATTCACAACAAGATCACCAGACCATCCAATTGAGCACGAAAATAGAAAATTGAACGTTCTTGGCGGGATCGTGGGAATTACTCAAAATGACAAAGCACTGGACCAATTTTTTGTGATTGCTCCAGAAGTTTAGCGCCTGTCTGATGAAAGATATGTACAAAATAGGAACTCTGCTAGAAACCATGAAACCAGACGAATAATGAAAAAAGTTTATTCAATGAAAGATGTTATTTTGTCACATGGAAATCCATTCAATGAAAAACAGTCAGATCTTCACAACTTGTTGACAATGCAAGTATTGATGGAAACAAATCATATCACTAAGCGTGATAGAATTGGGCAAAAGCTGTTTGAAGATTTCGTTACTGAACGCTTGAATAAGGGTGAAAAATGGATGGAATGCCGAAAGTCAGAAATGACTATAATTACCGCGCCCTCCCTCGGCAACCTCCCCTTCCCTCCTAAAAGGGCTCCGCCCTATCACGGGGTAAATTTTTAAAAAAACAAACTATTTTCTTACTGGAGAAGAATCAAGATCAGTCAAATTGCTGAAAAACTGGGGGAGAAGCGAGCTGAGGCAATATTGGCATGGCACGTTTTTACCGGCTGCGATCTCACTGGAAGGTTTGCAGGAAGAACAAAGGAATGGTCTTTTAAGTCTTCATGGAATGCAACGCTGACATACTTGAAGGGCTATCAAGTTCGGGTAAGACCTATGATCTACCATACTACCAACAACTGAGACCATAGGTACGGAAGATCAATACCAGACGCTTATAACAACAAACCCCATCTAGTAAAATGTGAACTCATTGTGCATTAAAACCTTATTAAAAGTGTCCATTGACCATCTGAGGGTGTGTAAACTTGTAGAAATTGCAGGATAATCAACTTCTGTAGGCATCATAAATATTAATTTATATTTCCGCCAATAGGAGAGAGATATTTACAATGTTGCTCTTTTCTGAATGGTGGGTGGGTGATGAGCCCAACATCGTGGGGGTAATCACTAACTAAGCGGTATGTTACTGCTATAATAATAATTATGTAACGCGACTCCCTTCCCTTCCCGTACAAACATAAGGGTAACAACATGAAACAGCAGAATACGACAGAGCTTTTGCAGCATGACTATTAATCACAACAAAATGCAATTGAGAAGTACAGTGCAAGGAGAATGAGCTCATTCAGTGAGTATGATGAGTTCAACAAGAAAGAATCATGCCCGCCATGTTACTATCAGGTATAATTTTTTTTTTAAACCAGTCGTTTATAACGAAGGTCAGAGAGGAACACGACTGCCGCGCTTACGGTTACAGGCAAGGAAACTGACCATTCTTATAATTATTATAAACCACGTGATGGAGTCAAGAAAATTAATGATGATTTCAGAAATGTCAAATCTCCAAATTTAGTATGTTATATGATAATATTTAGTAACTGTACAATAATAATCCAAGTAGGCCTACTGAAAGTATGATATGAAAATACCAATTCTTCACACGCCATCACCATCATAAGAAACCTGGTTCCCAAAGACGGACGAAGAGAGAAGGGACCTTAGGAAATGCATCTATATGCAGGGATAAATGATACATAAATACTATGGGATTCTGGATGGTTCAGGACATCGCAAAAAATAGCAACAAGTTCATTTTATTCCATTGTCTCTATAGAGCACAATTAATAACATGCTGAGTTTGCAAAACAATTTAATAAATCACAATAATAATAACAAAACTCACCCTGAAACGTGGGATAGAGCACCAAAGGACATTGTTACAGAGCTCTGCAAACGACACAACTCGTTCTGCAAGGGAGTAAGTGCGAAGATAAAGGCTCATCAAAAAACAAATATTACCTCCCAGACCGGCGATGGCTTGCATCTGGACTCCAGCAGACTATTGAAAATCGAGTAGGCAGAAGGCGCAGTCAGAGACACACCGGGACTGACCTTTTCACCTCCCTTTTATTTGCATTAATCGTCCAGATTCAGAATGGAACATTTCCAGGCAGAATAATATTGCAAGATGGGGATCCTGAAGGATGCGACCCTTGATTACATTGGTTAGTGACACATATGAATGGAAGAGATCCGAAAAAGGTAGACAAACGAAACAGAGCGACTTTATTCTGAGCAGGACCTAAATAAGTGCTATTTAATTCGACTGGATATACACAAGTAGGAGGACTCGAAAGGTAAAAAAAAAAGGGCATGATGGCACATTTTGCTTGGGGCACGGTGGCACATGTCTCTACCAATCTTGGCGGACAATGACCCTCCAAGTTATATAATTTTGGTCTTCAAACTATCCTGATAACTTGGATTGCGGTACTATTCAGTGGCACGCGCCAATCACGCGCCGCCGCCGCGGTAAAGATTAGGCTGATCCGGGCCTGTTCTTCATCCGGATTCCGGGCATGTGACAGAGGAAGGCTGCTAAGCTGCTCCAGACGGTAAGTCCACAATGGATATAAGAGGAATAGCCAGTTATTCATGAATTAAAGACCTCGGGAGAAAAACGATCAAGGTCCACACTGCCACATTGCCCAGACCGCAATAGCAGGTATTTCACTCCTGCGGACTCCCATGCAAGCTACTGTGAGGGCTGCGGAAGACCCCTGGCCGGCCTTGGTCACCAGATGCAGGACTCTGCAGGTACCCCATCCACCTCTACGCACAGACCCATCCCCCGGGTGGGAGTGCAGCAGGGACATTTGCGAGGGCATGTGTGTCCAATAACCCCTTACAACTCTTGTCACATCAAAATAATTAGTTTTATAAATGGAAGGAGTAATTTACTGTTCCCAGTGCAGCTATGCTCCTTCAAAATGCCATGAAATAGATCATGATTGATGAAAATAATATGGTTTCATTTGATTTTGTAAATTTTATTCCCCTCGTGAATTTTGTACACTATATTCATTCCAGATTCAGAGTGCCATGAAGCAGACATGCTGATTCATCACTCCTTCGTATCAACAGTTCAAAAAAAAAATGTCCCGTCACCCGTCGTCCCGCCACAAATACGAGGATATTGTTTTCCTTCTTCAAGTAAGGACATGCCATTCGCATGTGCCTCAGATCACTGAAAAGCAAACTCAACCGTATGGGCTTGCAGCAGAGGTTAAGTTAAGCCCCAGATGATTCTGTGGAAGCCTGCATACAAGAGGAACTACATGGTCCAGGTATGTTGTGTGTAATCAATATAGAGAGGAAAAGAGGGAGCAGTATGTTGTGATTGTGTGATACCCGAATCGGCCCAAGTTGTCCGGGTGGGTTTTCATGGACTGTGTCAGAGTTACGGCGACCCGACCATAAAGGCCCCGCGCCAATGTATCTCAGTTTTCATGGACTATTGAAGCTCCAGCCCATGACAGGTGGATCCCAATATATGTCGTTATGTTCACTATTGCACCTACATTCTGCAAACACATGTAAAAAATCGCACGTATTTTAAAATCTCAGACCCCTCAAATGACGTGATGTTTCATTCTTGAAAATGGTTGTATACTTAGGGGCTGTTGCCCCAAAATTGTACAATTTATGCATTCTTTCAATATTTTCCTTTTTTATTTCAGGTGCACATTTAGGCTACAGAATGATGACTGCAACTTTGAGAACTCAGTATGGGTTGCAAGTCTGTAGAAGCGGCTAGGATCTTGCGTCGATTGGATCCTGACGGCACAGAACAAACGCCGCATGAGGCGATTACACAGAAGAACCTATTTTAGCGCGGGACCAAATCATGCCTGGCATATGGATGGCTATATGATAAGCTGAAGCCTTATGGATTTGCAGTGCATGGCTGCATCGATGGTTACGCCAGGAAGATACTGTGGGGCTGAAGATGGGACCGACTAACAGTGATCCCCATGTCATTGCTGGCTATTTTTCCGAGTGTGTGAGGAAGTTGGGAGGATGCCCAACAATCTTAAGGTCCGATTGTGGAACGGGGAATGTGCATGCCGGCATGCCGCAGCAACGCAAGTCACCTTAAGACACAGCGATAATGCCCATATCTATGGCACATCACCCTCTAATCAAAGAATCGAGAGTACATGGTCTTATTACCGTCGCTTCAGGGGACAATGGTGGATAGATTTACTGAAAGATTTGATCTGCACAAATTCATTCAACTGCAGCAATGAACGCTTAATTATGTTTGCAAATTTTGTATCTCCGAAAGACTTGGATGACTTGCGTGCCATTTGGAATTGCCATCGGATAATCGGAATGACAATATTGGATGTAGACATGCACATATCTTGTGACAGTTACTATACCAGGGAAAATACTTTCTTTCGCCCAATTAATTTTGACACTTGTAGTAAAATATTCCATAGCATTAGTGCACGACCTGGGCAGTAATTTTAACACAGTGGAAAGGCGGGAGAATAAATCCAAGGTTGTCACCGGATGTGTTTTAATATTTTTTTCACAACGGCCGATGCATTTTATTCCAGCATTAACATGAAACATAATTTCATTACCCCCTGCATTATTACACAGAAATGATTCGCAGATTTGGGCTAATAATTCCTTGCTGCACTATGTGATTTGAAGCTAAGCACAATGGCCTGTAAAATTTCTTATTTCATTTAACATATACTTTCCGTTGGAAACTGTATTATAATATGTTGTTTCGTATAATATGTTGAATTCGTAAAATGTTACAATAATTGTTCCTATCAGTGAATGTGCTCCAGTCATGAGAGTGCAATGCCGTCATAATATGCATTACTTTTGGCAATAACTAGGAGGCAGGTAGATGCTCGTGGAAGATAATTATTATGGCCAAAAATGGAAAGCAAAAATGCGACACGACATCCTCTTTATTATCAGAGCCTGGGCGAAAAAGCTGAACATCTCTGTCAGCAACGACTGGCCGCCCTGCCCGTCACTCCGTCCCTTCTCTCCTTCTGCCCATGAGGCATGCGGCCCCCTCCATGTGATATATATGGGGGTGCCGCTATACGGATGGGCGTTCGATATACAGTACTACGAAATTTAAATATATAGAGTATACTATATACAAAGCAACCCCCAACTTTAAATAATTCGACTACCAGAATGGTGCAGCCCCGTGTGGAATAATATGTTGGACAACAAGAAATCGCAATACAAAAAAATGGGAACCCTATGCTGACTCAGTAAGAGCAATCAATAACAATGCAAATGACTTTTTTAAATGCACAAGAGAAGCTGTGACCCTACTGCGACAAAACCAGTTACGTTACGCAGGCCATGCCAACTTCGGCCACACGTCGGCCACATGTGCTGATTAATTACCCCAAAGCTGTTTTGGTTAACACCATGTGAAGTACAAAATGGTGATCACCGGACAAGGTTAAGTACGTATATAATATAAACTCTTACAGACTTGAGGAGGAGGAGAGAAGAAGAGAAGAAGAAAAGAAGAGAAATACGCAGCCCTGGCTGACAGACTCAAGTCCCGGTACCGTCAGGTTTATGTGGAAGCCATTGTAGTGGGTGCTCTCGGGTCTTGGGTTCCTGCCAATAATAAAGTCTTGAGAACGTCCTATAGCAGATCATACCTGAGCCCGAACTGGGACCACTGTAGTGTCACTGAGGTTGCAGTTAGTTTTGGCGCTACACCACCATAAATGTTGTCCCCGTCCTTTACCAATAATGAAGAGTAAACAATGTGTTGCGTTTGATGTGCGTTGGTGACACTTACACATGAGAGTCGCTGCATACCACGAGTAACTCTACTGTTGTTACACCTACTGCATGTCGAAATTACTTGAATTAAAGAAGGCAAGAAAATGTCATGTGCATAGTCATAAACTGTACATGAAATGTACTAAATCAAAACTATAATTTTACTTAACCACATCTTGAGTCGTAGTCACCAGAAGTCTGGAGGATAAATTTCTCGTACGTAGAAAAATAAGAATCAAATGAAGACTTGCTGTGTTGTGCTGACCTTGTTTGAATGCAAGTCAAGGGAAAAAAACCTGAACCTCTCTTCCAAACTTTACACTATTTAGTTCATCTCGGGACTCATGGCGAAGAAAATGTTCCCGAAAAGACGGATATTATGCAACACAGTATGTGGGAATATCAATACGATATGTTTTCTGGAAACTGTACCCGGCTTTGTGACTCCACAGAAGATATGGCACAATCCGCCAGAGTGATTGGCGCATAGATGAAAAGGAGGCACCAAGAGACCTCCCAATGAACTGGTGCAACAATTATTATAGGACGAACGCTGCGCAGGTGAGGTACTTGATGTCTCGGTATTGCGTGTCACGTGTGGGCCAGGTCATATGGCAATATGACAAGTAGAATGTTCTGAAAGAGATTAGGGGCTATTCAAATACAAGTACTATCCGTTTCTGTACTTTATCAATTTTTACTATCCAAGATACTGTAAAAATGAAGCAATCAGCTGTTTTTAAGATACAACTATACTGTAGCTATAAATAAGGTTTAATCATTATTGATCATTACTTGAGAGAGATTTTCAATTGATCTACTGAAAGTCTGTTGCATTGGCATCGGACTACATTTACTGTCCACTATTTTAAAAGGTGACAGGTCTGGTTCGGGCTTCCCAAGAAAAAACAACCCGATTTGACTCTACCTGACTCCGTGTATGGAAGGGCAATAATTACGGTGGTTTTATTGAGGGGAAGAACCCCTTTTAACCCATAACCCCTGTTAATCCTCCCGGCCTCGGACACCGAATCAGCTGGCCTCCGGCTAGCTTGCTATTGTATTTCATTCTAGTTGCAGAGAGTTTTGCTGGTCTTAATGCGATACTTTACTACGTCGAATAGCTCAGAAGATCACATGATACCATGGCACAATGCAATGGTTTGTCTTAAGCGCTACACTGTCCCACATATTGTCACAATAGTAAGTAACCATATTAACAGGACATGCCTGTGTATAAACATGTCCAGAAGAAATTGAATTTGGCCATCACATTTCTTCTGCAATCCACGTCGCCGAAATGCAACAGAATAAGGAACCGAATCTGGACACTATGTAACACCATGGTACGACAAAAGAGCAATAGCTACAATGCAAGTGTATTAGAATTCATCATGATTCTTATTCCTACGGATCTGCTTGGAATCATGTACGTAACAACTCATCAGTCGAATTACATGTCCTATACGAAGTATTCAAATACAAATGCATTCCTATAATTATATAGACGAAAGAGCCTGTAATAACTCAGTAATATGATTGATGTCATCTCATTGCTGTTAAAGTTACTTTGTCATTTGGTAAATACTGATCCCACATCCCACCGTGGGCATCTGTGAGTAACTCGAATAGTCGCATCAAAAAATTAGCTCATTGGCCAAGAAAAGGAGAGCGATTCTTCAGAGTACAGGACTGTACATAAGAACAGGAAGCATCCGACAAAGAAAAATAGTGAAGAATGTTGTGCGAAAGATTCACTAAATATGATGACAAGAAAGGCACCTTTCTCATATTTTGCTATCATAATTTTTAACTTCATACATATTTAAGTAGCCAAGTGTTGCATTTATGTACGAACTTTTTCTGAAAAGAAAACTCAGCATTGAAGAGAGCGACCGCAAAATCAGGCATCCATACGACGTCATCAGGTCACACTTTAGGAAAAATCAAAAGCAGATTAAGGTTTTCTCGTAGGCCGATACCTGCCTCAGGCAATGTACATTGGTGACACATTGCAGCATTTACAAAATATCCACGCTCATGAGATGCATTATTTTATAGTAGAGGAGAAAGAGATCAAAACAATGACATGCATTCATATTAAGACGGCTACTGACTGTTTACAACAAGCCAGGTGGAAACAGCAGCATTCCTTCGACAGACACAAAAATTAAGAAGAGTGTTCCACGCAAGTATTATTATGTAACATTTCACAGCTGCGTCGGTACCTGTGAATTAAATTTTGTACTTATAGCGTGAATAACTGTCAGAAATAATGGTCCACTGCAGAATAGAAACAAAATAATATGGTCATGTTTTTGACACTTTCAATGAGGCAGTGTCATATATTCTCAGGGGCGGCTTTATTGAGTACAACAAGACACACCAAAGAGTATCCACCCAGAACCTCTATCCGTGGTGTGAGGGGCTGGTCACCCACACCCAATCTGGACCAGTTGCACGTTTACGAACTTTCAGTGAAGGGAATGCTTCCAATGTGACAATGGAAGAGACCTTTGCCAATTCTTTACATGTTCAAGAACTGCAAAACAACTCCAACGACCCGTTGGGAGGAATAAATCTGTAACTACATGGTCACTGTGTGACCTCTTCATTCCGCCATCATCGTATGAATTGATATAGCTCAGCCACGATAAATAAAACTTTCATACCAAAAGGGTCACTTTCAACATGCTTTCTTTCCACGTTGCCTCACGTAAGCTCACCAAATCTGGAACACTGGTAAAGCATGCTACGCAGAAAGACGAGGGAATAGAAGTTATAACGAATATTGTAAAACAAACTGTCTGGGCTATGAAGTAGTCCATCCCATGTCCCTTGGTCACCCTGGCGTAATAACCAGAGTTATGTTACGCAGGTCATGCCCAAACCAACTTCTAGTAGCCAACAAGGAACCGATGAAGTGAGGACAACCACTTCCGCATCCAGTGCACATGAACACGATCACTTGTTGTTCGTAGAATGTGTGGCTTGGGGCATCTACAATAATGAAGGCGTGAGTATTTTTGTGACGTCATGTTCGTATATTGATGATATAAATAATACCATCAATCCACAGGATTCGCCTGTTACCTTCTTGTATTACAACATACAGTCTTTAGAATTGAAACAAGGATATGAGACTGCCCAAGTTGACATTGACTTCTCTTCATTTTTTATTTTACTACACAAAGGTGGGAAATAACGAGACAAAAGAAGAAGAAACGAAAGACTGTTCTCTCCCTTGGTCTGTCCATCTCCTATCCCAAAAAGACTTTTCTAGCCTGTCGTTCCAGTTCCCATGTCAGGTCTTGCAACGCACAGTTTTCCAGGCTAGAGTGATCCAGTTATGCAAAGAAAGACCGGACAGAACTTCTCCAGCGCCGACAAAAACGAGCAAGATGTGTTGGGAAGGAAGTTTCTTTACACAAGACCTCTGGTACTGCATAATACCGATGATACAGAAAGCATTATGACGCATATGCAGCATTTCAAAATATTAATGCTCATGAGATGTACTTACACAAGATGGTCCCCTGCAAATGGGCTTGGCCCGAGCAGGTAATAAACATTTACTTACAGAGCCGATGGCTGATAACGGGGTATGAATTATTAATTATTATTAATATTACTACCTTAGCATTTCAGTTAAATAACTTTTTTTTTGACAAACTTCGAAGATGCTTGACCTTTGTGATTAACCTACTCTCCCAAGTTCTTACCCGGCTAAAGTATCAATTTTCCGGGATCCACTTGCCATGCATGAACTCCTAAATTGTTAAACTGCCCTCCTTCTTCTTTATCTAGTATAGGATTAAATTTTGTCTATTTGTTATATTTCATTGTACTCCCTGTTATAAGGCTTTTGTACCTGTTTCATATTATAAGTCATATCGTGATTGGGGCTGCCACACCCACAAGGACTCCGCCCTCACAACGTGGTTCACTTTATAAAAATAAATAAATAAAAATGGCTACCTTAGCAGTAATTAATCCACAGCCACTCTTCTTTCGCCAATTCCGTACAATCAATAACAATGTGATCTTGGATATCCCTCAGTCATCACTAAGGCATGTCAGCTAGAATTAATCAATCTAGCCGGTGCGCGGTGGTTTGGGTGAGGACAAATTAGACTCAGATGCTTCGTATGAGGTACCATAATTATACAGTATTCCTGTTCCGCTCCGAAGTTATATATGATGGCGAGGTGATCCCAGTAGCTTGTATAAGGCAAAGAAATGGGGAATAAGATATTTAAAATCTTCAGACCATACACAATTATTATTGACAAAGGGTTTCCTGTGTTTATGTAGCCTATAAAATTGATGGCCACGCTTGTGAGGAGGAACACTTGACAGATTTCACGACAAGACACATTCAGTAACCCATGTTGAATGCATAGGCATCCCCATCAGGTTGTCACCGTTCGAACAATAAGAAAAAACTTACTATGTTAAACACTTTTGTTGTAAACAAGATGAAACATAGACGGGAATACAACACCTTCACCAACAGGTACCGTAATATTTTATAACGATATCAGTTACACCTACTGTATACATAAAATTATCACATTATTGATTAGGTTTTGAGTTTTTGTGTGCATTTATATAGCCCAACAGGTTAGATACCTGCCGATACCAACTAATGATAAAAGAGAAAGCCGAACGTTCGTACACCACAGCCTGATGATGGCAAAAAGGATGGGGGTTTAGGATTGTGGAATATCATGCGTGGTATACAAGGTGCTTCACCAACTATCAGGCAAATGGGACAGTGTCCGATGATACAAACCACAATGTTACGCGAGAGCCAAAGCAAATAAGGCTCTCTGTATCTCCGGGAAGAATACAAGTCTTCTGGTGTATAATAACTTCACGCCACCCTCCCGTTGACAATTATCATCATCAAAGCTATGTGACTCAGCAGGATAAACCACTGTGCAAGATTAATATGTTAGTTTTTAAAGCAGCAATGCGACATGTGATGCTTCGAATGTAAATTCAATAAAATTCCAATCCTAAAATCCGCCACAACGACCAACAGGATGTCTCACTCTGGGCCAAGTGAACATTTAGCACTTGCAATTGTGACCCGAGCGGTTAGGTACACACAGTAAATAGTCAGTGGGTTCAGTTCTGTCATCCTCTTTAATGTGTTATCTTACAAACATTTAGTGAAAGGAAAAAAGGATATCAAGGTGGGGTGGGGCACGACCAGTCCCCCGGGATATTGTCCCGGGGAAAAAGGCCTGGAGTGAAACAGCTCACTCCGTTATATAGCAGAGTACAATGCATGATGGGCGGAAGCAAAAGGAAAAGTCACATGACATGTGCTGGCAGAAAGTATAGAGTGAGACGAATGGGGTAATCAAATATGCACTGAGATAAAGGTGATGCAGGGCAGCATCAGAATGCATTGAACTGTAGGACGTTTAGACATAGTAAAACCGGTACGGTCACACAATGAAGAGAAGTGTTCCTATTTGACAATATACTGCATATTCATCAAGATGCATCAGCTAAACAAATCCAACGACCATTGAGACATACAATACGCCACAGAGCACAGGATCATAATTTATATGAGAAGGTGTCCGTCAAAAGCATTGTCGTTTTTGAGTTAACACCACCATTAAAATCATCAAGTAGAGGCGCACCTAATGAGCCAAAGAGCAAGATCGAAATGAGATTTTTTTTGGAGCCATAACAAGAGGATGGAATCAGGGAATCCCATTTACAGACGGTCAGCCACACAAATAGAATCTACCAAATTGGCATTTTCTCGGAATAGGGTTTGGCGAACATAGCCACTTTTGGCGGGCGCATCAGTCATTATACTGTATTGTGGGCTCAAGACGATAAGAGGGACATCCAAACGGATTCAGGTCCCCGCTTGAGTAGGTAGGGAACAAGCAAGATGTTGCTAGGCATATGAAAAGAAGCGTCCCTCCAACCCGTTGTCCTGTCCAGATAGCCAAAGGAGCATTATGACGAAGAATATACAGAACAAAAAGACTTGGAAGACATTAGGCACCTCTCACTGACAAACGAACTCAAACGACAGTTCCAACTATGTCAAGATATGCCAATAATATCCACCTAAAATTATCTTCCTCTGACAAATAACAAGATGAGGGAAGGTTGCCTTGATGCAACAGGACTCCTCTGCAACATGCAGTCATTGTCTGGTAACCTGCGAATTATGGAGCTTGGGTACCCATTGGTTGGTTGATTGCTTAACTGACGGGGGGTGTGATGGCGAGAGAGACAGACATGTTGGAGACGGGGCCCATTGGAATCAACAAATGATCCTACATCCAGAAGAGAAAACTGAAAACAACAGAATGGAAGGGGACTGACAACATGAAAAAAACCTACGACATTCACTAATACTGCCAGATTCACCCGGGATTCACAAGATTCGGCCAAGAAATTGAAGCCAAACCCCACCTGAACAATGACTATCTCGAAGCATTGTAACAATCGTATTCTCATCATTCATTGTTAATAGTAATTTTGACATTTATTCTAAAAATGTATTTGCATTAGAAACAATTATTATAGTTGAATTCCATGCTTGACTTACACGGCATAACACTATTATTTGTCTTTCTTTCGTTCTTTATTTCTTTTGCACAAAATTAACATTTAACGAAAGGGGTGTTTGACCAGAAATTGACAGTTAGCCTAAACATGCCAGCATTAATATTAATGTTTCCATTTTAACAAGTATACATCTCTCACTTTATTACATTAATGAATTTTTTATATAGAATTTTTAAAAAGTCTAAAAATTGTGACTGACATGGCGCACAAAGACGGCAGAATTATCGCTATTTTTAATGCTTAATTAGTCCTTGACGTGGAAAGATAAGAAATAGGTACATTATTTACCCATTTCCAAGTGGCCGTTGCTGCAGGCCGACCATGTTAAATAAAGCAATGATTGGTTGGGCGTGGAAATCCTCATTCAAGCTTTCATGAGGCGCAAAGAATTAATGCACGCTGGCGACGCATCGTGGAAACCTTGATGCAGACCTGTGTGAAGCTGATGGCTGACATGGTCAACGAGAGGTGAGCCAGTGTTGGCAGTGAATATGCTAGGGTTGTGTAATACCTATTTGCTTTATTTAAAATAGGTTGCCGTTGATGATGTAATGGGCAGTAATTGGTTGTGTGAGACCTGGCGGTGTTACAAGTGCAACTGACGTTCATTTTATATTGATGTACGATATACACATATTGTACGTATTTTATTTTATTTATTCTTACTATTTTTTTCGTACATATTTGACGCGAAGGTGACAATGCTGCAGGACATGACAATTGATACAGCTCAGTCATGATAAAGACAACTTCCCTACCAAAACAGTCACTTTCAACATGCATTTCTCCCAGGTTACCTCGTATGAGGACACAAAACCTGGAACACTGACCACTTGGAATATTTCTCATAAGAACCAGGACACTTGCAATGAAGAAAGTCCGGTTGGAATATTTTTGCTGCGACTAACTTCGCGGTTGCAGTGTTATCTTATATTGATGCTACCAATAATACCATCGTTTCCCAGAAGTAACTTCGCCTGCTACCGTCTTGACATTAATGAATAATATTCAGAATTGAAACAGGGACATGATAGTGCCCAAGTTGGCATTAGATTCACGGTTTTAGAATCACAAAGACAAACTGGTATTAACTTTACATTACATTTCATCTTTTGGTGTTAGAAAATGCTAAGATGGATACACGATGAGAAAAGCGAGTAGAAAAATAGAAGCGAGGAATGACTGGCGTCCTTCTCAGTATGCTTCCTATCCCCAAAAGTCCTTTCTGGCTTCGATGTCCCTCCAAGAATCACACGAATGTACAGCTGATGCAGCAATAGTGGCTGTCGGTCACTACTACGACCAAAACCTACACCTACATGCACAGGTGCGACAAAATCGAGTACACAATCTGTTACAGAGAAAGACACCGGGACGGACATAACTTCTCCAGCGCCGACATAAAGGAACAAGATGTGTTGGGAAGGTATTATCTTTACACAAGATCTGTGGCACTGTGTGACACTGATGTAACAAAAACAGCTCAACATTTTAAAAAAACATGACCCATTTGCGGCATTTACAAAATATTAATACCCATGTGATGCACTTACACTTGAGGGGAAAAGTATATTCATCAACATATTAAGACAGGCAACACTGATTGTCTACAACAAGAGCCATGTGGAAACAGCAACACTGCTTAGACTGACAGTCAATCCCATCGAATGTTCCACGCAAGCGAAAATTATGTGGGACCATCTGTATGCAAAGAACTCACAGAATTCCATCACATGACCATACAAACTGACAAACCATGACACCATTACATGAAGGCAAGCTGTACATTTTACAATTGTATTAAGGGACACTACACATTCACCATGTGAGCGGTCACCATGGGAGATCGATTCCCTTTGCCCAATTAACTTTGATTAAAATAGTCAACAACATTGGAGCACTACAAAGACCAATTCCCCCAAAAATGCAATTTAATTCTGGGCTTACTAAAGCAATATGACATGGTGGCTGATCTTGTTCTAAATGGGCAAGATGACTACACATTATTAGCAGTAATTAATCCGCAGCCACTCTTCTTTCACCGATTCCACACAATCATCATCAGTAAGAATGAAATCCGACTTGACTATCACTCACTGTGCCAAAGGCTTGTTTAGCTAGATTTGATCTAAATCTAGCTTGCTGTTTGGGTGAGGACAAATTAGACTCAGATGTTTCGTATGAGCTATCAAATATGCTTTCGTACGAAATTACTGTTCCGCTCGGAAGTTATTATGATGCTGAAAGGACTCCAGTAGATTGCATTTATAAAGCAAACAAATGGGGAATAAAAATACTGAAAAGCTTCAGACCGTATACTATTTTTCTTTACAATAAGACTTCCTATGTTTATGTAGCCTATAGAATATTTATGGCTGGACTTATGAAGAGGGTCAATGAATTCATGATATCACATTCAGTAACAAATGCTGAATGCATAGGAATGCCCACCAGGTTGTCACCTTTTCAGTCACATACAATAAGAAAAAAGCAACCTACTCTGTGAAACACATTTTGTTCTAAACACGATAGGAAATAAAAGGGAACACAATGATGAAATATGGATAGGCTAACAACATTCCAGTAACCAAATATTTACACTGTCAATGCAAGCCTTTTCTCACAAGTTTTTGGCTGCGACCCATTTACAGCGTGGAGAGAAGTTCCCACTTGGCAGCCTAATTATCTGAACAAGCAAATTCTACTTTGCCAGTAAAATTACACTGAAAAATACTGTCTAATCATTGACTAGCCCATCAGTGCATTTAAACCAGGCCAGTAAGTAATATAAGTTGACACCTCCACCAACAGGGCAGAATAAGGAAGGAATTAACCCTTCTAGCTGCACATGCATACTGAACATTGTAAATATCCGTACAGATCAACCTGAGGCTTCAACCATCTCCCCATTATGTCCAAAAATTAGATAGTGGAGGAGGATGAAACACTTCAGTTCAGATCTCCTTGGTACACTTCAATGTCACATTATCACACCATGAAGCTCAACAATATTATAACAATGCCATGGGACAAGACTTGATTATTTGACTAATGCGCTACACATCTTGTCGCAATAATTACGTCACCATATTGACATTACAAGCCTGATGTACTGTACATAGACAGGTCCACCAGAATTAGAATGCGGCCATCACATTTATGCCGCCACCAACAGTTTTGTCCAACCCCAAATTACAGAAAGCGACTCCTTACTCTTTCATTTTTGTATAAAGTTCCTTACATCCCAAGTCATAAAACACACACTGTACCAAATAAAAATCCTTGAGAATTTAGACGGTCTGACTGTATTACCCATTACAGTACTTGTGTACCTAATGTAACCACAACACCTTTTGCATAAAATGTGGAAGTCACATGACGAATCACATTGTATAGGTAGCAGCCATGCGACAATGGACATCTTCAAGTCCTGGTTTTAAGGAGGGAAAGACACGGCAGGAAGAGAATGACCAACGCCACAAACCACCAACAATCAATCTTCTTCCTCCACAGCTATTCCTGGAATTCTGCACATTTACATGTCATCAGAAGAGTAGCATTCAAGTAGTAAGTATTCATGTCAAAAGAGTAGATGAAATTGTTTGGGGTGACTGAGATATTCATTTTTGCGGGTATTTGCAATATTTCTATGATACTGTATCTACAATAGTCACTATATTTTTGGCACCCACGTAATGAAGCTTCCTTGAGCAGTGAATCATGTCATTTCTGGGCTCTGCTGCTTTTAAAACCGAAAACGAAGGGGAAGTTAATAACTGGAAATAGGCTGTATTGTTACACACTGGTTTGTTTCCTTTGTGACTTGTAATTATTTTCATTTGTATTAATTAAAGTAAGGAATGGACTGAAATAAGGATTCCAGGCATCTTGGTGGATAACCGCCTGCATCCTTATTAGGCATCGTCAGGTCCTTGTGAATAATAATTCATTCACTTCATTCATTCCACAGAAGGTGTAGACAGTAGATGATTGTAATTGGGACAGTTCCACTTTATGGTGCTGAGCTACAAGCACCATAATCTGATACCGTCTGTAGGAAAGGTCTTTCTGACAATAAAGTGGTGTTTTTCATATTTTATTTAAAAAACTCATCACTTTGTTCATACTTCAGGAACTATGTCACACCCTGTGAAACTGTAAAACACACTCCAATTCCTCCTATAATAAATTGTATATACTGTTTCACACCCTGAAAAACTTTTCTATAGAAATCAACATACTCCTAGCTGGCACACTATTATTCTCAGAAATTCAACTAACTTTCCTCTATAAAGACTCACACATATTGAAGTAATAGTGTATTTCAAGACATGCCATTGAAGACAAAATAATATCCCTTACGACAACTGTACGACAACTGGAAAACATTTTCTATAGCAGAGCTGAGCATGGGGCGGAATATTAGATATACGCTCCCTTCCCTGTCCTCCACTCTTCTCCCCTCTACTCCCGATGAAAAGGAGTTGTGCGAGAAAGAAGAGAAACTCTGCGACAGACAGACGAGGGACCACGACCATGGGGGTTCACCCTTTAAGCCTTTACATCCAGGTGATCATGTCAGGATTGTCGATCTCCGCCATGGCAGGGTTGTGACTAGACCTGAAGGGACACCAAGATCCTACCTAGTAGAGACTGCATTGGGTCCAGTGCTGAAGAATCCACATCACCTAGGTCCTTCTCCAAGCCTACAGGTGTTGGAGAACCGTGAGGTGAGGTGAGTGACCAGATTCCAGAGAAGGTGAGATCTACTGAAGTGAGTGTCCAGACTCCCGAGAGACAGCAGCCTTCCTGGGAGGAGCAGCCATCTGCAACTGCGGTACCAGACAGTGAGACACAAGACCTTGTGACGAGTATCGGACGAGTCTTGAGGCCTTCTAGATGAATTTTTGAACTCCACAGAAAGGGGGATGTTGCATGGTTACTATGACTATGTATTGTTGATTAAACTTACAGATGATGTTCCAAAGACTAGTCCTGGACTAGTCACATCTTTCACTCGCTCCATGTTCCAAACCCGATAACACAACATGTGAACAACTGAAACACACAATGCAGTTTCAAGCCAACTAAAAGCACCTATGGTGTTGTATGTGTCCAAATAAATAACCTTAGCAAGTGAGCTTCTACTGGTTGTATTATGTAGCTCTCTAGTATAATGCCATGGGCTTTCATGTAATATTAACTTCCATGGCTATGCATTGTTATCAGAAATATGAAAATCTCAACTAAGTTTATTATTTGAGTGTGCCATGACAAGGTCGTAACCAACTTTTGATTTTACTTTCACATTACATGTATTGTTGGCTTGCAACAGCAGCAAAAGTTCAACAAAACCTTCCCAGTTTTTCTCTGAATGGAAGAACAGTACTGTAAGAAGTTGCGTTAAGTTGGTTATGACCTTCTTGTCATGCCACACTCAAATGTCATGTAATTTACATTTAACGGTGCAACTTCACACCTTGCACCAGGTTCTACCATTGATTATGCATTTTAGCATGTGATGATTTACTACTGTAATTATTTCTGCCACTGTAAGGCGGTATCCACTGCTCAATATCAGGGGGTTTCAACCCCTTGAATTCAATGGGTTGAAGAAGGTTGGACAGTGGTCTATTCAAGCCCAGCTCTCAAGGCTTTCAAGGGGTTGATTCAAGGGGCTGAACGGGTTGAAAGCCTAGAACTGGAGCAGTGGCTACTGCCCTTAACAATATAAAAATGTTACCAACAATAATCAAGTACTAATCATCAGTCCTCAATCCATCTGCAATATTGTGCAGTCCAATCAGCACAACAAAAAATGTAATGCCGTTAATCAACCAATAAGGCCTAGATAAATTAGCCTAAAACTAACTACTGTAGCTGCTGAAGTAATTTTAAATTATGTATCTAATTCATTTAATTAAACAAAATCTAAAATATAAAAATGCAAAATTGTAAAATTACAAAAATTAAATACATGGAATTTATTGCACGATAATAATTATAGCTAATTAATCGATCAATTATATCATAAATAATTATAACATTTATCAATTAGTTAAAATAAAATTAACTCTAATTAAATAACAATATGAAATTACAACAACAACATCACGACATTTCCCTATGAGGGGTAGTCAGCGATGAAGGGAGACGCAAGCTAACCCAACATATGAACTAATAAAACTCATGAGAATAAACCTAAAAACAACCCGTCCCACCCCCACCCCTGCCTACCTCAGAATCAGACACTCAATATTAAATTTAAATCTTATACTATGCAATACTGTACTTCGTCAAGGGAGGTGTGGTAGTCTAGTGGTTACGCCACTGGCTAGTCAAGCGGGAGGCCGGGGTTCAAATCCCGTCCCCGTCACCTCTGCTTGGCCGGGTCTTTTTCCGCTTTTCACCCGACACGCCGGGGCAGCATTGCACTCCCTTAGCTGCCAGGGCCTTTCCCCTCCCCCCCAAAATGAGCCGCAATGGCTCGAGCATGGGGTAATAATAATAATAATACTGTACTTCGTCAAAAACAAGCCCCTCCTCCCCCCGCGCTACCAGCCACTACTCCGGACGCCCTGGCCACGCTGACGTGTATGGCACCTCCCTTGCACTTCATCGACCCCGCCAGGGACGTCCCCTCTACTCGCCGGAGCAAAGGAAGCCTATTTACCTATTTAGCCATTAATTAACCTACGCCATTTACACCTATCCAAACAAACAACCCTAGCCTGTCACGTCCATGGTCCTATTGACACGTGAACGTCTCGGCTTAACACTAGCAACACCCTTAAGACACTGACCCACCTGGTCCAACCATGTCTTCCTAGCCCTACCCTTGCCCCTCTTACCAACTACTCCACCCAAATAAACTTTCTTCACAATCTCCTCCTCCTAAATTAAATAACCACATGAAATGAACTATAATTAAATAACTATGAAATTAACTAGTTAAATAACGAAATAAATTAACCATGATTAACTAAAATTAATTACAATTTAACTAAAAAATATCAGTAGTCCTAAAAACTTGCACACCTGTCACAAAAAATTCAGCATTTGCCACAACATTCATTAATGTACCTAAAAACGTAGGCCTACTTTATAAAAATGTAGTACCCAGTTATGTAGCACTACTTAAAACTGGTAAAACACAATCAGTGTTTGTAAGTTTTAACCCCTAAAAACAACTGGAGAAAAAAAAATCAACTACTAATGATGACGTCACAAACATGGAACATTCTACGAAGGCCCGGGAAGAATCTAGACGAGGGGCGCTTATCTCTCTGCGCTCAAGTCGGCCCCGCATTCCTCGGGGCCGCTTGCCCCTTCCCTGCCTTCAGGTGGTGGCTTCCAACATGCTGGGGCCAGACCCTGGGCCGACACAGGGGCGGAACCAGTCTGCCCGGATCTTCACTCGACCAGAAGAAATTTTTAATGGCGTCAATTTTTATATCGGGAAAAAAGTAGACGGGAGTGTATCGATATAATCGTCGGGGAAGGATTATCGATATATTGAAGCAGGCCTGGAAATAACGGATCAACAAGAAATAAAGACGATTGAAATCTGGCAAACACCTTAAAGTTAATTATTGGTTAAAAATAATATGAATCGTTGCTAAGTTATGGGATTGTTATATATACAGTTGCTACTGGCAAGGAATGACACGGAGTCAGTTCAGCTCCCGTGTATAATATGTAATTAATAGCTGCTTGCATGCATTATCGGTAGTGCAGATTGTTGTTATGCTTTGTAGCCAACTTTGATTTTACCGACACTGGTTTACAGACAACAACGCAGTACCACAACAAATAGAAGCCTTATTACAGTAAGTTCCTCATCCTTCAATAAATATTGTTGATTCAAGTCAGGCAGAGGGTATTGCAGAGGAAGTGGGAGAATTAACGGTACTGCCAGTAAATAATGTGTCAATGCAAAATTTAATAATTAATATAAAAAATTTACTATGATAAAACTAGCGATTCTCTTCCTTATTATGTTACAAAAGTAACACCTGGCCAAAATTTTGCTACAATCTCGATAAGTTGACCTACACCCCTTCCTAATTCGCTCTCGGCATTAAATATTACAAAAATATATTGATGTAAAGTGTAAATAATATAAATAATAAACAATATACCTGCAGAAGTAATGAATAATGAATAATGAACGCATAAATATAAATGAATAATGAATAAGTGAACGCATAAATATAAATGAATAATGAATAAGTGAACGTATAAATATAAATGAAAGATTAATAAATGAACAAGCAATAATTGCTAATAATACAGTATGTGCGTAATTCATAATTGAGGGGCCCTCTGCAATAACAAGGTAAGAGGTGAGTTAGAGTAATGGCTCTTACCTTGTTATTGCAGAGGGCCCCTCAATTAAAAACAATAAATAATATTAAATACAGTTAAATTACTAGTATAGCAGACCTGTTGCCAAATTTTGGCAACACTGCTTGGTCCAACCCCCCAACTTGGACGTAGTACGATAGACCACTACCAGTTGGTGCATAGGCTCTCCCTCTGCACACTCCTGCCACTCTCAGGGCGAAAGTGGTACTTCATGCACGTTGGTGATGAGTCACTGAGCGGGCAAAGTCCACCATGTCAATTGAGAAAAAATCTTAAATGACCTTTGAGCTTTCGTTTCTTCTAGCCAGCATGCCCAAGAAGAAGCAGCCTCAATGCCTGAAGAGCGGTTGCCTGATACGCGTCATCGTGACCCTTGTAAACACCTGCAAGGGTCGCTGCGTTTGCGACTCAGCCCAGATATTCCAGGAGATCCGCAAGTACGTCCAGGAGATTCCGTACTTCCTGGCAGACCAGCTCATGGACAAGTTGATGACCCTGGCGGAGATGACTGCCGACGACGAGCTGGTGAAGAACATGAACCTGGGCTACGTGTTCCACCCGGAGTGCAGGGAGATCTCTCTGATGACCTCTCCTCCAATGAGTCTCATCCAAGAGATATTCGAGAGGATGGGAGATCTGGGCAAGCTGAAACGCCTGTCCAGCAGATCCTACGTCCGAGGGTCCATCAGTCAGGTCGGTGTCCTTCCGAATCTGACATGCATGAAGCTGCCGGGTCTGAAGCTGGACAAGTCGATCATCGCCCAGATGTCGCAGGACTGCCGGCACCTTCAGGAAGTGGAGTTCGTGTGTCCGATCACACGAGATGAGATACTTCTTTTGTCCAAATGTGTCCACATTAGGATATTCAACATCGTGACGGACAGCATGATGGACGAGGATGCTCTTTTGGTTCTGGACACCTTCCCGAAGCTGAAGTTCTTCAACGTGCCATCTCCCACCATAAGCGGTGTCCTCCAGAAGTGTGAGAGGACGTACCTGCTCAGGAACTTCGTGAACATCCTGGCTGATCCAGAACTGTCCACCAAAGTGCTCCTGCACTTCCCGTTCCTCCGGAAGCTGTGCGTCAGAAAGCGACAGGTATCGGACTCACTGATGTCGCTCAATGGACTGTTGCACATGGAAAACTTGTGCGTTATGGGTACCTGTCCAGAGCTGTCCCAACTCATATTTCCGCGAGTCCACACTCTTAATGTGACTGCTAGATGTCCCTTCGACGTCCTGTTCAACACAGTCCAACTCCACAACCTGACAAACCTGGGCATCAACAGCATCACCGAAGTGGACCTGAGCGTGATCGGACTGCTCTGCCCAAACCTGAGAGAGATCACGATGACCCGTTGCCGATTCATACCCAACTTCAGGAACCTGGTGTGTTCACACGTACCTTTCGCGCAGCTCCTGAAGCTCAGCATGTTCGACAACGACACCGTCCTCCCGAAGCACATGCACTACATACTCTCCTCGGCTCATGACCTGAGCATCATCCGCATGACCGAAAACACTGCGGGTCATTCACTGACAGATGATTTCCTGAAGAACATAATCATGCAGTACCCATTGAAGCAGTTGGGCCAGCTATTCCTAGAGAGCAACCAACTCTCTTCAGAGGCGGTCATGACCATTCTGGAGAGAGCAGGTAGCGAGATGACCCTTGTGCACCTGAGCGGTACCATGCTGCAAAACCTGCCAGTTGAATTTAAGGACAATCTGGTGCGGCGCCTTCACACCTACCAAATGGGCATATTCATATGTGACGTACTGTATTCGGCCTGAAGTCGTGTGATGATTAAAATTAATTAATGACAAGCTAAGTTCTGTGTATCTTCTATAGATGATTTTTTTTTTTTACGAGATCAACCCAGGGCGCGCCGCAGTTGGCGCAGGGTTGGCATTATCAATGATAGCTGGTAATCTCTCTGTCTAGTGGGTGTACTGCGCAGCACTTATTTCCAACGCTACGTTTGTGAGGGGGACAAAATGGTTGACATTTGCGAAGTTGCCATGAACGAACCTGAGGCTACGGGTGTGAATTATAACTATATAACTAACTAAATGAATACCGTAAATAAATAAATATTATAACTATAACTAAATGAATACCGTAAATAAATAAATATTATAACTATAACTAAATGAATACCGTAAATAAATAAATATTATAACTATAACTAAATGAATACCGTAAATAAATAAATAAATAAATATTGATCTGTACAGTATTTTTGGCACCTGGGGGGTAATTCTGGCAAGTTTGTTGTCATAACAATGGAGCTGTGCAGAGTGGGTGCGCACCCGGTTGCGCTCTTAAAAAAATTCAATAATAGCCACATAGCCTTAGTTGCTTTGGCTCTTTCCCGTGACCTTGGTAACACCCCGATTTCAATCTTCCATAACGAACGCCTTTTGTACTTGTCAAGGTTTCCATTGGTCTCACCTTCTCGTGGAATCAATGTCAGTCTAAGCACGAAACCTATTATTAATTCACAGCATCGGCATCTGAAACTATTCCCTTGTTGCTGTTTATATTTCGCCAACCGCAACTTCGTGTCTATGTAGTACACGCACCTTGGACAAGTTGCACACTTTTTTAACAAATTCGGTGTAAATGCGGATACTGGTAATATTTAAATGTGTATGAAGGTTTGATGACAATATAACAGCTTTGCCGTCCAACGATGTTGACAAGAATGTGCCGTTTGTGCTTGCGCGTTTGGAAGTAAGAAAATGGGTATGTTGAGGTTCTTATGTAATAATGCAATATTTATTAGTACATAAATATGAAATGCAAAAAATTAAATCATATGATTCATGGTTAAGCCAGATATGCCTGAATTATTTGTTTGTTTAATTTTACAAGTATTTAAAAAATGATCAAATGACGAATGTAATGACTAAAATCTAACTGTACTGTACAAGTGTCCTACATGTAGGACGATAGGCATATTTGGGTTGATCGGAATGATTTGCAGGTTCACTTGAAAATCACTTGTTCACTTGCAACCCACTTGCACTAATCTCCTTACCCTTATTGAATCTCGCCGTATTCCCCTGACACTAAATGACAAAATGAAGTATGACAACAGTCACGCTATTGCATGTCAAATGTGTGTGTGGTCTATTGATTTCACCTGGTATTTTTTATTATTTTATTTTATTTTACCTCGTGATGTCCCTTATGGGAGCTATAGGGGGGTGGCATACCACCATCAGTTTTCTGTATATATATTTTCGCTTCATTCACCGGTGCAAGGAAACAGGGACAATTGGAAAAGATACGGATTTTTGGGGAGGGAACATTGGTGCAAGGTGCAATGTCGTAGCTAATGGGTCATGTGCTGTTTCCCAGGAGGTTAGGTTGCCAGACACCTCCAAGGTGCAGGTCAGAGCTCCTGACGCAGGTGAAAGGAAAGTTCCCCAGGCGGGGATCGAACCTCACTTGAAAAATGATGGTGTCCAAAGGACTTATGTTGGAGACTGTTGTACGTACATCTGTCACTGTCAAATAAAATTTTGTACTCCCCTCCCCCAATTATCTGCGGGTACCTGACCAGGCTCCAGATTTTCTTTTATACGAGTATATATAATGGTCATGAGGGTAAGGAGGACCTGCTCCTCATTATCCGCTGGCACCCCACTGGGAAAAGCCGTGGTGTATATGATGATGATGATGATGATGATGATGATGATGATGATGATGATGATGATGATGATGACTATAGTAGTCCGTACCAACACAGAGAAGTCTGGTAAAATTACAGTTAATTGAAAAATTTGTCCAAAAGATAGCCAACCTGTAAGTCTTGCGTAATGATCCAGTACACTTCTAGGCGCTCAGTCAGACTTGGAAAACTTGACCAACACGAGTAGGTATGTTGTAATTGCTGCTGATATCTAAAGAAGATACATCAGTTTATTTTTCAAATTACTCGAATGTTGTGTGCAAATGCAGTAATTACCGATATGACAAGTCCACGATGTATGGCGAAAAAATGAGCTGGCGACACTTGTATCGGAGGTCCCGTCATTCTTGATATCAACGACAGAACCTGTGATTAATTTGTTGAGTAATAATTATTCACACTTAATTTCAAAATTTAACAAAATTCAAAACACACCTAACAATTAACAATTACCTCGTCAGCAATATCCGGATGTAAACTCAGTGAGGAGCGAACCCGACACAAGTCATTCAGTGGTAAGACGGCCTGTACAAAGAGTAATATGTCACAACCTTTTATGACCAGACCAGCATATTATTATAGCCATACCGTATGCGGAATAGATCCTAACGTAACGGTGTAAAACGTGACCATCATGATCACAGATAGAAGATAGATGGCCTCTGTGATGGTGTGCAAGTCATCTCGGTTCTTGACAGTAATGAGTGAGTGCAAATTAGCCGTAATGACAGGTATCCTCAGAAGGTAGAAGGAAATCATGACCACTCCATACACCTGTCCCATGTCGCGAATCAGGTCGCACATGTCGTAAAAGACCTGACCCGGTGCACGGAGGTCAGCATTGTCCTGACACGCGGCCTGGATAGCGACTCTGATCCGTCTGAGACAGCTGATGACCACGATGGCCACAAAGGCCGTGTGCACCAGCATCACGTGCCAGACGAAAGAGCAGTGGATGCCGAAGATGATGTTGACCCAGGTCATGGCCGCGGTCAAGGTCTGGTCTCGGATGGCCACGGCCACGGCTGGAAACTGGTGTATGACAGGAAGCAAGAAGCAGAAGGACCCCAGTAATACAGCGTACCTTAAGAAGAGAAGTACAGTGTATTCCGAATCATCTCCGTACAGTTTCTGTATCGCTGAATTTTTTTAACGAACGCAACCGAGTGCGCACCACAGTTTGCGCAGCGTGCAGGGTTGGCATTATCAATGATCGTTGGTAATAAGCTCTCCGTATTGTGTGTGTATTGGTAAATGAGCGCTCTGGCGGCACAAGTTAAAACCGCGTATCCTCGAAAATCACATAATTTGAGCCGATAAATGCACCATTGCACTCCTCTTTGCAAGCCACACCTTTTGGTACAAACTCCGTAGGTAACTGTAGGATCAACCCTTGCAAAGTTATGCCCAATTGAAATCAGGCACTTCCAAAAAACACTTCAAACGCGAATATCTCGAAATGACGAAAAGCCGAGATACAGGGTTTTGATTTGGGCTGTCAGCTCTGCACTTATTTCCAACGCTATGCATGGGTGGAGGCCTGGAGGGGGTAAAATGACCGACATTTGCGACGTTGCCAAGGCTCTGGAACGAACAGCAGAGACTACATGTGGCGTAATCATGGCAACGTTGTCGGAACAGTGGAGCTGCGCGAGGGTGGGTGCGCACTCGGTTGTGCTCGTAAGACATTCATTTAAGAAATTCCAAGCAATAAGCAGATGACCCCAGTACCACAACGTACCTTACGAAGAAGTGCAATGTATTCCGAATCATCTGTTTAATGACAGTTTCTGTTTTTAACTAACGCAGCCGAGAGCGCACCCCAGTTCGCGCAGCTTGCACGGTTGGAATTATCAATGCTAAGTGGTAAGCTCTCTGCATGGTGGGTGTACTAGTAAATAAGCGCTGGACTTATTTCCAACGCTAAGCTTGTAGGGGGTCGGGGACAAAATGGCTGACGTTTTCGACGTTGCCAACAATGTAGCTGCGCGAGTGTGGGTGCAAACTCGGTTGAACAAGTAAAAAATTCGGTTACCGCCTCAACTTTGGGTCCATTGTGACATCCAAGGTGGCAAATCGGTTCAGAAGCGACCAGACTCGCCTAAAGTTGAGTTGCATCAGCACCAGGTTGACCCAGGGTATGCCCATGCGAAGGGCCATCATGCACAGAGTGGCGAACTGGTTGGTGCTGGGCAGTGACCTGATGCTGACCCAGTGATGCGGGGTGTTCATGGTGAATATGGCTGTGTACCCTACTAACGACAGGATATGGATGAAGGCGGGCCAACGTCGAACCCACTTCCAACAGTCGCCGTCCGGTCCTTTTGGCCACGGGTACGGAGACATACCGGATGCCACGGCCAAGGTTGTGAACGGACCAAACACGTTCCAAAAACCATTGCCGTCCGACCTCCACACGCATTTCACTTTGTCCACCGGTATGGCATTGATCACATTCCGCCTTATCATTCTGCATGTAAAAATCCTCACTATACACGTCGGTACCGGCCACAAGTCCACTGCGAGTTGATACCGTGGATACAATATAATGTTGTGCTGCGCAACACTTTTAGCCGTAATTGCCTGGAGCGGTCGAAGCATTTCTTTAGTTCGGTACGAAGTGGCATGGTGACATTATGTCAATTACCTCAATTTCGTGCGAGTCGGCAGTAACACTTGACTTTTCTTTTGCAAAGCATACTAAATATTTCATGCCACCGCACGCTGTACGAGTAGTCATAAATATTGCAGAGAAGTTCGACATAATGATATAAAAGGCAAAGCCATTTTACACCCGTGAGGTTCCCTGCTAAGTTAGTTATAAATGCGAATGTCCCATTGTGAGATGACTTTAATTCCCCCTATAATAATATCTTTATTTTTTTCGCCTCCGGAACGCTCCGGAAGGAGAATGGTTCCCGGTGAGTGCTGCCACCTTCTGATCACGGCACTAAATCATCAGGCCTTGCCAAATTTTGGCTACGGGTACGCTAGTATTAAATATTCGACAATTTAACACTGCTCTTCAGACTCATTATCTATACATGTCAATAAACTGGTATGGAACTGTCCTGCACAAGTTCGACGTTGTCATTCGCCTGAACCGGTTGTCTAGTCGCGCAACTTCTGCTGTGCGTGAATCTCGATCGCGACTAGAACCAAACTGACCGCGCACCCAAACAGTAGGACACACTGGACAGGTTTCGAAGCGAGAATGACAGCGGGGTCATCAAAATGTCAAATATATAATATAATATAATATAATTTAAACTTAAGCTCCATTAAATGATTGCGCTTATGGAATGAAAAATCCTTGAAGTGGGTTGAATTACAGTTGACGTTAAGTTTCTCATGCGCATCGATTGTTCCAGTATGTAGACAGCTGTCAGTCCAGCTGAAACCCTACTTGGGAGTGTCGTATTGACACGAGTTAATGGCTCAAGTGCGTGTAGCCCTCATAAATTGTGATGAAGGCCATAAAATGCTACAATGGGTCAGGAATAATATACACTACTCATAAACAACTCAATTATATTTACACAATATATACAATCTGTATTGAAAAATATTATCTCCATTATCTCACATTATTGTGCCTTGGAAAAATTGACAAGTACGAGCAGGTACGTTGTAATAGCGGCCGATATCTGCGGGCAAAGAAGAAAAAAAGGTGTTACAACTGTTATGTACGGCACGTGTAGAGTTGGTTACCGATATCACAAGACCACGATGGACAGCGAAAAAGTGGACCGCAGTCACGTTTATCGGAGGTCCAGTCATCCTCTTGATCAAGGCCAGAACCTGTTTTACAAAACTGTCTCAATCTTCATGTATAATAATTATTGACGTAATTGTTTAGACATTATTGTTGTACTGTACCTCGTCACTAACAGAAGGATTCAGGGTCAGGCTAGAGCGGACTCGAATCAGGTCATTCAGCGACAGAATAGCCTGCGCAGAATAAGAAAAGTTACATTACGTAGTCTAAAAAGAATTTTTTCGAGCACAACCGAGTGCGCATCCACACTCGCGCAACTCATCTTCTGACAATGTTACCAAAGTTACTCCCATGTAGCCTCTGATGTTCGTCCAAAGCTCGGCAACGTCGTAAACGTCAGCCATATCGTTTTCCTTCAACCGTAGCGTTGGAAATAAGTGCTGTATGTCGATTGTACAGACAGCTTCATTATCACTGATAATGCCAACCGTGAAAGCTGCGCGAACTGTAGTGCGTACTCGGTTGCGCTCGTAAAAACACAAATCTAGCTACAATTACATTTCTCCTCTACACCTAACTTCTACACTTTCATTTTATGATTTAGTTTTGAACAAACTACGCTTGTTATTAGGCTCACCTCATGCGGAATAGATCCCAATGCAACAGTGTAAAGAAAAACCAACATAATTCCAGATATCAAATACAACAAGTGCGTCGCCATGTAAGACACGCTGGCATTGGCCGCAGTGATGATCAGATGCAGCTCGGCTGTGATGACCGGCAGACGTAGTAGATAAAAAGAGATTATGACCACCCCGTAGGCTTGCCCCATGTCCCTGACCAGGTCACATAACGCGTAAAACACGTGCGAGGGCGTGACCAGGTCAGGAGCTGACCTGAGTTCATGCGAGAGCAGTGATTTGCACGCACCCTTCACATCCCGCGTGACTTGTCGTAAACAACTGATTGTCACAACAGCCAGGAATGCAGTCTGGGAGAGTATGACGTGGTACAAAATGGCCGAGTGGACACCAAATATTATGTAGATCCAGGTAGTGAAGAGGTTCCATGTGCCCTTCCTGATGGCACTGGCCACTGCCGGAAACTGGTGGATGACCGGCAGGACAATGGTGAGTACGGCCATGATGGTGCTGTAAGTCTTGAGCTTTGGCTTCATGGCGATTCGGAGTGACGCGAATCCGTTGAGTATGGCCCAACCTCTATGGAACTGAAGCTGCATCAGGAAGAGGTTGAACCACGGTATGGCTGTGCGCAGAGAGGTCATGCCCAGGTTGACAAACTGGTGGGTAGCGGACATGTCCTTTAACGCGACCCACTGGTGCGGCGCCTCGGACACAAACAACGCGACGTACGACAGAAGAGCCAGAAGATGCACCAGAGTGGGCCAACGTCGCCTCCATTTCCAATCCTCACCTTCTGGTGCTTTGGGCCACGGGCAAGGAGACACACCGGCCATCACCAGCATGTTTGCAATGGGCCGGAACACTCCCCAAAACCCGTTGTCCTCCGTGGTCCACTCTGTCTTCCTCTCAGGTTCTATGCGGATGGTCCGCATGCCTTGTGCTGATTGATCATGCATGTGGACTGCCGGCCTTTTGCACATACGCGTGTTTGCCAAGAGGTAGACCTGTTGCCATGCCAGTCATTAATAATTAGTTTCATCCGCATTGTGGGACCGGTGATTGAGTGCCCTGTAAAAAAAAAGAAGCTCGACCTTGTCTATGTGTACCTACAACAGTCGTGGTCAATGGAATGAATTATGGATCCTCTTCGGAAATACACTGTACGTACTTCACTACACACTGGTATAATACGAAGAAATGAAAAGTGGCTATAGATGAATTTTTAACGAGCGCAACCGAGTGCGCACCCATACTCGCGCAAGGCCATTGTTCCAACAACAACGTTGCTTCTCAGGGGCCATTTTTTAAAAATATATCAAGACATAGCTAACGATCCGTATATTCCCGGATTGACATGGGATCCGTCTACTGGTGCAACCTGTGAATTGATTTATTGAATAACAATCTGAGTTAATTGCCCTCAAATGTCACTGCAAAGAGTTCACTTTGATCAGGTGTACTTGAACTGGACAAGATGTAAACGGGTCAATAAACCAATCGTGTTTCGGTACAAATATTGGGTCAAATAAGTTCGTTTTACCCAGAGTTGTAAAGTCTTGGGACGAATCATGTTGGTCACCATACCGCTCCTTTGCTTGGCAGCAGTGTCAGGTCATCTGGCCCGGATTTTAACCTCAGTGGTGACCTCGCCCGACCTGGCCTCATGCGCCGTCTCAATTTTCGAATCACCGGATGGACGTGACCTCTCTGAAGTGCTCAGGTCTCTCGGGTCGAGTTACGTGCCCTCCAGATCATTTTCGGACTACACTGGTCACCCACTGGCTAAGGATACGTACTGCTACGTCAACATCCTTCTCAACACCGATTTGAACTCTGAACTGATCGAACAGCCAGATCTATTCTTGCTGGTCAACTCGACTCTGACCGGAAAGGTCAAATTCAAGCTGGAGTTGGTCGCGACAGGTCATGACTACATGCTGGTGTCGCATTGTCCCTGTTCAGACAAGGTAAGTTCACTAGAATAGATTATTGAGATTGTATTGAAAATTACATTGTTGCAGCCAGTGGAGGTGGGAACTGTCACTAGCGAAGGTTTATTGGTGTCTCGCCCATTGTTGCCGGATTGGAGCAACAACCACAACCAAATACCACTGAAGTTCTGGTGCAGCAAAAGACCAACAGAGATAAAATTCATTAACAATCTGGCTAATGCACTCAACTTCAAAGTCTCGTGCATACGAGACCTCCCGCCCGGAATCCTCAATGTGGACGGAAGCTGGACTGGACAAATGGGGCAGCTCCAAAAGGTCAGCATTAGTATCTCCACAACCTCTTCTGGTTAAACTAATGACTGATCGATAAGCCAATACGACCTGTCACATTTTCAATCAACACATCAGCACCTGCTCTTAAACTACCCAATAAGTGTCAGAATATGTGTGTCATTGGAAAATAAGAATCAATTCCTTCCACAGGGTGGCCTAGATATGTCCTTGGGCCTGAGCGTGACCTGGGAGAGGTCAAAGGTCGTCCATTTCTCGCCTCCTCATTCATACTCCGCCCTGAGCTTCTGCCATCTGTCTTCTCCTCCCGGGCACGCCTCTTGGGACGCTCCTCTGCAACCATACTTGCTTGGCAACCCAGTCGGAGTCCTGGCAACACTGTGCGCGATCCTGGTGTTCATCACTCTGCGCAGACTGGAGCGAGGGAGGCGCCATCTATACTTTGGGATGGTGGTTTCGCCCCTGGTCCAGCAACCGATTGTCGCCTGGCCTGGAAGTGGGAGAGGAAGAATTCTCATGGGGCTGTGGATGCTTCTCTGTCTCGCGATGGTAAACATTTGTGGCAACAATGCGTCAAGGTTTCATGCTAACTGATATGATACGTAGTAGATTAATTTTTTAACGCGCGCAACCGAGTGAGCACCACAGTTCGCGCACCATGCAGGGTTGACATTATCAATGATAGCTGGAAAGCTCTCTGACTTTGATTTGGAATAATGTTGTTGTCAGAACAATGGAGCTGCGCGAGTGTGGATGCGCAGTCGGTTGTACTCGTAAAAAAATCAATTTATAAACTATTGTACGGTGCACGTCAACAGCAAATACAGTACATTACTTGAGTACAATGAAAAGCGACTCTTATTTCAGTCAGAAAACTTCAAATCGAAATTGGCTTCCCTTGGTATTGCGCCTCATCGACAGGACAACGCGATTGACACCTTTGAGGAGCTGGTCCAAGGAGGATTCATATGGGGATCAGGCAACCTAGACGGAGTCACAGGTATGCTTCTGCGTTCGTGCAACACCAGCCTGTGCCAGTCGCTCCTCCAGGGCGTGCAACGCGAGGAGAGCAATGATGCCTGCGTCAAGAGGAGTCTCCGCGAGCGACGCTTCGCCTGCCTGGAGCTGGCGAGCAACCTCCAGTACCTGGCAGCCACTGTTGGGCCCAGCCACAACGGAGTGTCCTTGCGCGTGGCACCGGCTCGTCTGTTCTACCTAATGGACGCGGCGGCCACGTCCAAACGAGCCACCTTCCACGCAGCTCTGGACAAGACCATAAGACGCATGTTCGACGCTGGTATCACCCCGCAGCAGGAGAACGCTAGGCTGGATGGAGACGTGCAACAGAACTGGTACCGCTGACGTTAAACAATCCGTAACATTGTAATAAATTAATTGTTTCAGGAACGAAGATGATGAGGACGACGACGACGACGACATGGGTGACCTGGACGACACTGCCATGCCCATAACGACGTACAATCTACGCTGTGCCTGGTTCCTGCTTGCTGTTGGATGTGGATTGTCGGCAGTGTCGTTGGCGATGGAGATGACCACCAACCAATATCGACTGTCACGTAAAATGCCTAGCATTGAAAGATGCAACTCCTATTTGCTAAGCTAGGACAGTTGTATTTAGGGGTACCAAGGATAGCTAATGTCACTGACGTTCCTCTAAATCTGCAAAGCATTACTTATTATGCATATTAGAATCATAATAAATGAATAAACCATATTATAGTTGAGCCTGTTATTATATTTTGACTTTGGTATCCGCCACCTCTAACCATCCCTTCTAGAAAAAACTGTCGCTATGAATTTTCTTTGATGGCATACTTCCTACACACATGGGAAGAACTGTGGCACATACAAAAACTTACAAGCGGGGACATCTATAGTTCGCCCAACCTAATTAGGAGGTTGTAAATTACTGAGTGGGAACAGCACTCACGCGATTGTACACGACGGCAGTCATTAAACAATTATTGCGAGACATGGTAAAAACAGCGTGTGTTCAACGTCGCCTTTTACGAGCACTGAACTGTCATCAAATATTTACCTACCCAGAGGATGAGTCGACTGTATCATCAGTTGAAAAAGAACTGTCCCAGTCATCCTGACGTGTGGGCTGGCCGCTCGACACACACCATGTAAGTTACATGGTGTGTGTCGAGCGGGCAGCACACACATCAGGATGACTGGGACAATTCTTTTTCAACTGATGATACAATGGGGTGACATAAGACAAGTCACACATTGTATTGACCAGGAGAGAAGACGATAAGAAAAGGGACGTGCGTGCCACCTACTTTTATAACATTGACCGACCTTTGATTGATACAGGTTCTTGTGAGGATTACGTTCTTCATTTACACTTGCGTGATACAGGTAATCCAAGCAGCGTATGAAGTACATCACTGCCATTTTTGCATGCAAAAATGGTGACGATAATCATAATTAACCTGATTTTCTATTCTGCTTATAACTTTCATAAAATACTAACGTTACAAATAGGCAAAATAATGCAGACGAGAATAAACTGCACACACTGAAATGAAGCACTTCGATATGTTCCAAACAACATCTTAAGACTTAAGGACATCACAGCAGCAGATCGGATTCTAGTCATGAATGTTGCATGATCACACATGAACCTGACCCACGCTGTGATTGTAGTCCAATGATACAGAATCTGATGCAATGTTGCGACTAGCAAGCCCAATTCTGTGATGCATTTATGTAAACAATAATTTGCAGCTTACTTGCATGACACATTTCAAAGAAGTCGACGTATAGATTGCAAAGAATTGTATCTATATGAGATGACGGTGGTGTGATATCTATGGTCCAAATAATATCCAGCATTCTGAAAGGAAACCAAGGATTCGGCTCAGTCATCCTCAAAGAAGTTGCATAAAAATATTAAATAAAAATTAATACGAAAGGCAAATTTTCATATATGGATGTTTAATCAACACTTGGACCAAATGACTAAGTGACAAGGATATAGGACAAATGTAAAAAATGTAAAAATTAAATTAAATTAAAATAAACCTCTTCACTTGCGACGATCAATCATCCTTGCTACGCAGATTCACTTGGAGTCAATTTAATGTCAGTATAACGCCCCTAATTAAACTTGATCTGCCCCACAAATTCACTTACTAGTGAAAGTACTGTCCTCCAGACCCAGGTTCCTATTCATCCCAAAATTTAAAAATATGGAAATGGCATTACACACGTACTGTACGTGTATAAGATTCCATGGACAGAGCGGATCAGGCATCAAGAAGGCAGCCACAATTCGGTAATTATTGCAACGGCAGCAGCTCATATGCATGTGTAGTACACGCCGAAACCTACTGGCGCCTTGCAGATATGAATCTACATTATGTAAAACAACGCATAGTTTTTTTTCTTTGCAAAGGCACATCTAGGCCAGATACTTTCAGTCAAGCCTTGATTCGTATTTCTGTCAAAAGTACCTGTCATCAGGGATGAGACTCTAGGATGGGCTTGTCCACAGTCATCAAGAATATTAACAGTACATTGTTCTTGACTCACGCAGCTAATCGAAAGTTGTGCCTCAGAAACTGACAGAGTTAAATACTGATGCATTTTTATTGACATATTTGTAGCTTTTACTTATGATCATGATCTAAAATATATGCCGTTGCCGGGGGACTTCATTGACAGAAAAATTACTGCTCCCCAAAGACACAGTCTGCTATCAATATGGAATAGGTGTCAGACAGAATTACAATATTATGGCACTTAATCGTGGGCCAGAGAGATTCTTAGAAATATTGCCAGTCACGTAGACCCCGACCTGACATGGATCCCTCACGTTACTAGCAGCGAAGGTGAGAAGGATCGCCGTGGAATCTGGAAAGTTGTGGGTCTTGATTGGGGCCTCACATCTACAAGCAGGAAAGCCTACACCTACAGCAACACGAACATATTGTCCCAAAGGGTTTTGATTATTATTATTATTATTATTATTATTATTATTATTATTATTATTATTATTATTAATTTTTGGGGGGGCGGGGGGGTTGCGGGCAGTGTCCATCGACAATGCCCGGCAGGGTGTCCAAGATCTCCTAGCAGACGGATGAGCCAGACATTGACGGCAACACCATCCTTCATGGCCATCCAGCATCCTCGAGCTGGTTCAGCGTCATGGCAACATCAACTTCATGAGAGAGACGGACGGACAAACGCCCATGTACTTGGCCTGCTCCGGACTGTTCATCGAGGCGGTAAAGCAGTCGGAGCAAACCCTGCGAAGAGAGACTTCTTGGCAGATGGCGGCACAGGCCGGCTCTGTACAAGGGTGCGAGATCCTTCTGGACAAGAATCCTGATCAGTTGAACCAGGCCCACAACTACGGGGGCAGGGCGGTGCACGCGCTGCCAAACACAACTCCACAGAGGTTATGAAGATGCTGGTAGAAAGAAATTATAACCTTACCCAACGTAACAAGGACTGTCAGGCACCTCTATTCACCACCACCAGGAAGCCAATAACCTGCGATACACCCGGAGATTGAAGCTGCCATTACCCTAGCACCACTATATCCACGCCTGGGAGAATATTTAAACCATTATTTGGAGACATCCAATCCGGAAATTGCATAGTCCATCATTGACAACAATGTGGGACTATAAAAAGTCCTCTTTTCTCCGAAGCCAATTTCATAGCATTCTATGACATGCAAAATGTCGCCAAATGTATTCAGAACCTTTATACGCATGATCAAGCTTTCGCCTAGATCACAATGGCAGATGGAACATTTCAGACGTGACCAAGACGACGAATGCCGAATAACAAGCTACAGTATTTACGTAAAGGATATGGACATTTGAGCCAAAGCAGCTAAAACTATCTGGCTCTCTCAAAAATGAAGGCAGCTCAGCTTTTCCTTTAACCATCAACCAAGTACCATCAATACGGTAAATCCCGCACAAATGTTACATACTTGAGGACAGTATGGACATAAAAGTGGGCCATGTCAATAAATTCCGCCCCAATTACTTTCACATTGTCTCTTTGTCCCACGTTCAGTTGTCCTTTCCAGCTGACGGACGTGTATTATTAATCGATCCGACATTCGAAAGCTAGATGAAAGCCCCACACCCACTTGACCAATGTTGGCATTTCAAGCCTTGTCCAAGTACATAAATAATATTCTACCATTCAGTGAGACATTCGAAGCCTCCCAGTCGTAGCATGAATCGAGACATTTCACCCAAATCCAAGCCGCCAACCGTGTTTTTCGACACGTTCAGACCAGTGGCGTTGCTCAGTGTCGTCGTCGCAGTACTGGAGCACCCGTGTCCTTCCATTGAGGAAGACACCAGCAAGAAGAGATGGTGGCGACGATGGCCTTGCTTGGTCCACGTGTCCGTTCTGGTGACGTACGTGGTGTTCTTCGCTCTCTACATGCCGGCCCCTCTGCTGCAGCTAGCCACTTACGGTCCCACCGGAAGAGTGTCCTGTACGACCTACTATGCCATCACTAGATGCGGGCCGTGGCTCGTCTTCCTCTTCATCCAGGCAAGGCTTCAAGGCATTAAAAGCGTTCTGCAGGACGTGTCGCGCGTAGATGTGGCAGTTGATGCCACCGAGATGCACCGACGCGCAGTGATTTACGCGGCCACGTGCGTCACAACCGCTTCCGCACTGGCCGTTTCCTCCTTGAACGACGTAATAGCCCTGGACGTTACCCTACATCCCACGTCCTTCATGTTCGTTCTGTGTGGCTGGCACAGCGAAATTCTCTTCGGCATCGTACCGGCCCAACTCGCCTTTCTGGCAAGCTATCTCACGGAGCTTCTGAAAGGTGCCAACGCGGTCATCCACAACGCGTGTGAAGAGTTCGCAGCCCGCAGAAATGAAAAGTGGTTTGAGGCTGAAACGAAGCGTGTTTCTGAAGCGATGTTTGAAATTGTTGGTTTGGTGGACAGAGTGAGTGGGCTGTACGGCCTGCCACTTCTGACCCTTTACTTCATTTCCTTCACGTCGCTCACCATCAACATACACTACATCATGACGACTGGCTTCGAGAGAGAGGACGAGGCAGCAGACAGCGCCATAACCATAGTCCTGGTAGTCAGTAAGGCCACTTCCGTTGCTGCTTTCACAATCGTCTTGAGTCAAATACCCAACCAGGTGAGTGTCTCTCATTGTTCACCTCAGTTGTACACAGTTGTACTTATTTACCATTGCAGGCATCCGCATCACGGAGGGTCCTGATCCGGATTCTCTCTCGGTTGACGACTGCAAGATGTAGATCACAGGTGAATTGATCCGAGTCCATGCCAGTGTTCCTATAGACTGACCGAAAGAGTCATTTGTAATACCACACACATTACTTTTCCACTCCAAAATATTAGTTGCTTAGTCAAAAAATTAAGAAAAAATATTGGAATGAAATTATTGGCACATGGGAGTTGTGTTTAAAATCACGTGTAAAAATCACTGATGAAATTACGTAGTATATTTTTCATTATGACGACGTTAAACGGAATAAATGCTTGCTGCTTATAACGATACGACACATATACACATTAATGTCCATAATGACCATGGCCAACCATGCCTTTATTATAAGGTCCTGTCTCTGGTGCACGCAATGAGCGATCCCCCAGTAGAAATCACCTCCGCCAGCTTCTTCCCCATCAACCGGAGCCTCCTGACATCGGTAAGATGCACAGCCGGAAGCTGAATGTCACAAACTTCATGTTTACATTTCGACTGTTACTAGATGACGGCATCGATCGCAACCTACTTGGTCATCCTGGCCCAGTTCCGGGGAGCAGAACAAGACAGATGCGCGAACAACAACACGGCAACCACTGTATAAATCTATCAACCACTTACTATTGCTTAAAGAGTGTGTAAAGTCAGATATGTCCAACTATCCAACAAACTATGTATATTACTTCAAAAATAGTTCTGCATGTCTAGAAATAATAAATTATTACTCTACTTGGCCGTAACGTGCCGCTTCATGAAAACCAAGGATTATAATGGAATGCATAACGACACAGGTTAGCAAAGTATGTTATCGAATGATAAAACTGGCCACCTGTGATGACAATAACACTTCTGGATAAAATAACCTACGTACAGCTATGTACCAGCCTATGTACCAGCATGTACACGATATAAATTTATTTTACGTATTCCTGTAGTCATCTGAGGCGATTTGAAATGTGACACACGAACGCAATCGGGTATGGAAACCGAATTATTTTGTCGATATCTTCATACAATAATCTACACTTCAATCACTCTTGCGCTGGACAAAATGAAGCTGCCGATGCTGTCGTACGTGTCGTCTCATCAGCAAAACACACTAGGACTGAGTCACGAGTATGCGCAATGGAAAGAGACTGAGCCTGCAGCTCTCTCTAGCACAACATAACCTGGTGTGCCCCCAACTCACATATGATGATTACTTTTACTTTTGAAACCAATTAAAATCACAAAGGTATTCCCAACCAAGCTAAACAACTACGAGTAGGTTCTCGTTAAAATGCAATGAAGCAAATAATTGGCAAGGTCATAACTACCATTATTGAAAAACATCATCCAGAAGCTATAAGACAACAAAATAAGACAAGTGCATAGAATTGATGCGGCCAAGTAAAGCCTACCACAATGATAATATCGTCTGAAAACAGCAGCGCAGCGTGGGTGCATATGCATGCCATGAATTTGGGCTAAAACCAGTTTCTTTGCATTCTTCTCAAGCTTCACAATGTGATAGCAGAGTCACTCCGTCCTTCAAATATTTTCGAATATTTTAGTCCCGAATAGTCAATTAATCAATTAATGATGAACTTAAGCAGATCCTTGAAGCCGCCATTGACACAAAACTTCTGCTAATGAACCAGAGTATCCAGAAGATCAAGGAAAATGTTGATGTCCTGAATGCGCGCTAAAACGGAGGCTACAATGTAGGGTGTCCGGAGGGAAAAGTGTGTAACTGAACTTATGAACGCTATTTCTTGAATAAACCATCTCTACTAGTATCTCGTGATGGAAGACCCAAAATTGGAACTCATGGAAAATTAGTATAGTTCTCTAACTTCAGTGAAAATCATCCCAGTCAACCAGAGTGCTACAAAAGCAATTAAACCGTGCTGGGAGTGAGTGAAATCTGCAATCAAATATGGGTTTGCTTTAGACGCACATTTTGAATAAATGAATACCACTGACTGTGAGTAAAAACCGCTCACACTGAGCCAAACACGACTCGCATAATTTTCGAAGGAAAATGAAGAAAACGTGTCCCAGTCTGCAAACTGGCTATGGTCTTTTGGCCCACAACAATTGAAATCCTTCACACAACCTGGAACCAGTGTTCTATAGCAAAGTAGTAAGTAGGCCCCCTCATAAAGTCGTCCATATTTTGTAAAATTATAAATTCATTGTTCACACATTTTGCTTTGAATTTCTGATCGATAGGGCCAAAGTGTCCGGTTCATTCCTTACTTATCCTGTCAGTCAAGCTTTCCACTACACAAACCCTCCTATCATCCCAGTGAACCATCCTTCCAATTACGTTTTGGGTTCAGTCCCATGATCCTTTGTCTAACCCACCGCATAAAAGGGGTAGAGTTTCCAGACTTGGGGGTCTAACAGCAAGGCGAAATATAGACTAGCTAGGCGCTGACCAGAGGCAACGAGGAGCGGAGGAAGAATCCGGACGAGCGAAGTCTTGAGGCCACCATTTCAGCTGCGGAGCTGTGTCGCCGGGACAAGGAAGAAGATAACATGGATATCACCCGACGACTCTGACAAAGCTGACGTTCCCTTTGACAGACACTTATTACTACGTGCGACATCGGGACCAATGAAGCGGTGTAGTAGCAGGAATTAGTCATGTGTGTTAAAGTAACACCATTTCTGATCTACATAATGTCTGAGCAGAAGCATTAACATGCATATATCGATAATATATTGTTGTCTATTATCCTCAGGGCGACACGGTGGCGGAGTGGTTAGCGCCACAGCCTTCCACCTCTAAGGTCCCGAGTTCGATCCCCGGATCGGACGGAGGATACTTATGTGGATAGAGTTTCGATGGGTTCTCTCCGTGTTCGCGTGGGTTTTCTCGGGGTTCTCCCGTTTCCTCCCACTATCAAAATCCATCACATTACAGGCAAATGATTAAAGTCGGTTATTCAAAAGATGATCCCCTAAGAGGCCCAAGGGGCCTATCACGGGGTATCCATTATTATTATTATTATTATTATTATTATTATTATTATTATTATTATTATTATTATTATTGTCTATTATCCTCATGCTCGGACCATGTCGGATAATGTGACAATGCAATAAGCTGACCAAAAGAGGCCATTTCGCGACGTAACTTTAATTTAGGATCCAGAGTACATACTCGTAGGATGGATAAGATCATAGTATTAAAGGGCTTATACGCAGAAGGCGAAATATGCAAGAAGAATGAGTTTAAGTTATTAAATATTAATCCAATGATGAATAATTAAGGTATTTTGTGGGAGTAACTGCAGAGAAGGAAAATGACTCTGCCAAATTTTGTCACTATTCCGTAAATATTGGTGCACTTAGGAGTTTGTAATTTCCAACAGTCAAGAATTAATTACGAATGAGTTGCATAAAATAACCAATAAAAATAAATGGGAGAAGCAAATACTCATTTGCAGGTCGGTGTGCAATTTGCCCAATAATTTAATAGAGCATTTTATAACACAATACGACCATTATTAAGTTATGGCAATTATCGCGGCATCATTACTGGTTGTGTCCTGCACTTATTAAATGTACCATCGGAAGAGTCTTCCATTGCATTAGAATGTAGAGGACTGTACAATGACAAGACAAATTGCAAATTAGACATTTTGTAGGAAAAACACTGAAGCAGCCCAACCAATTCAGAAAGGCAGAGATTCGTGGTCATTTCTTACAGAATCCAGTCTTCAAATATATTAATAAGAGTTTAAAAGGACTTTCATCCCCCTTACAACATTACCGGCGTTGGGTGAATTCCTCCTGTGTAATACTGGCGCTGTAATGAACATTGCTGAAGTATCGCCGCGTATTTCCTCTACTTTAGGAAGTATACCCGGTACACACAATTTCCGAGCCACAAATATGAGCATTCGCCTTTTCATTAGTCGAACAAAATGGCAGAAAAATTCAACCAATAAACGAAAGATATAGGAACACATGATATTATGTAAATGCATATGAGAACTTATGGTTGCAATTCAGCCACACATTCTGGCATATGCTTCTTATTTCATCGTTCCGCGGCTTATGCCTATTAATCAAATACTGTTCACCACACCAAAGCCTAGCTTGCTCCAAAGCCACCAAAGCACACGCCAAAGCAAACCACAATCCGGGCTCCTGAGTGATGTCTCCGGATGCGCCCGGTCCACACCCGTGTCGACCGATATCATCAACAGTTTGTGTTCGGTAATAATTCACAGCTAAACCTTGCATGTGTTAGATTAGCAAGACTTCTACCAAAGATGAGATTCATCAAAGGAGAGGTGGGAGTGAATGTGGATTTCACTCCAGATATGTTGCTCAAAATGAAGAAGAAGAAGACATTTCTGGCAAACACAAGCAACAAGCAGAAATGCCTTCATCTCCTGGGATCCGAGATCATGAAGCATGAAGGCATGCAAGTCACTCACTCATCTGGTGATGCTGATTATGATATTGCAATGACTGCTTGCAAAACAGCTCTGACACAGCCTGTAGTAGTTGTAGGGGATGACACGGACCTCTTCATTCTGCTACAACACCACTTATTATCGGTCAGCAACCATGAGACCATCTATCTCCAAACTAGCACAAAGCTTATAGATAATTATATCCATCCTGAAAAGGGAACTTGATCCTGACCTCAGTCACTCCCTACTCTTTATACATGCTCTGTCCGGATGTGATACAACATCGAGACCCTATATATGGCATAGGACAACCTTCAGCTCTAAATAAATACCATGTTCTCAAGAAATTCGCTGAATTATTCATGAAGGCGGATATGTTAAGCGTGAGGAAATTGAGATATCCGGTAATAAGGCCATTGCAACCATATGCGGTTGCAAGGATGGTTCACATCTGAATTGTGAACGTGCTTCTAAGTTCACCGAAAAGGTTGCTTCAAGTTCCAGGGAGTATCGTTCAATACTTCATTGCATTTTAAACTGTATCAAAACAATTGTGCAATAGCAGCATGATTATGTTTTTCAGTTTCATTTGTATTAAAATGATTGTTCCTTGAAATATATTTATAACTACTTTATACTACCGTTATTTTATTCGATGTGAAAATAATCAACATCTGGTCCTATCTTCGTTTCTGATATCGTTCTTCCACAGATTAGTCACTGACCATATGCTATGCCATTGTGAACATCCTGTTTTATCCAATCGGACTTGTTAACCCTTCAGGGTCATTTCCCATCATCCATTGGGGGTTGCTCTCGCTGTCTCAGGTTTCCCATCAGCCATTGGGCCTTCCTGACTATATAAGGTGGGACTGAGACTGACTCGAGGTCTTTCAGTGTGTCCTTGCAGGACACACCGGGGTCCACTCCTTTTCCGTTCACCACTTCCTCCTCTGTCATAACCTATACGATTGTTCATTGTTGACGTTACAATAAAGCAAGATGTGAGTACAAGTCACCCACGTGTTGTTTGTCGCCGCTTAAGTGCGGTCACACCATTAAGTGCCAATAACTGGCATAGTTACATCGGCTGGTGTACTGTCCAAGTTTCCAGGTCAAGAGGAGCTAAGGTGAAACACTTACGTCATGAGGTCAAGTAACATTTTAAGTTGTATATTCCATAAAATAACCAATATAACATTAAGTGTTTTCTCCATGGACGGTTTGTTGGCGGCCATTTTGTGACGTCAGATGATGTCAAATCACATTTTCAGTTGCATATTTGGTTTCCTCTCCCTCGTAAACATATACAAATCGATATACTGTACTATACACCCTATATTCAGCAGTACGGTTTGTAACCGTGTTTTTTTTTTCCAGAGAGCATTATTGACAGTCTTGGCAGTCATTACTTGGATTTGACATATTCCATTTTCAGGTATTTCCACAAGTCAGATTTCGGTAGACTTTTTTTTTGCTTAGTGGAGGTATGAAAGTGGTGAAATCAGTTGAGAAACCATTTGAAAGAATTTAGTTGAACCTGCATAGGATATTTCTGTTTAATGACCGGACTAATGTCATAATCCCAAAACTTTACGGACTATGAGCTGTGTTGGTACATACACCGTTAACGTCCGTTAACTTGCCCCCCCNCTCTAGCTGCCACCAATCTCGATTTTAATTATTGAAAATTCGGATGATGACGTCCCGCCCCTCCGCCCCCGCCAACGGAATTCAGCACTTATTAATTCACTCCAATCATCTCCTGATTATAATAGGCCAGGTTTCTAAAAATACCACCCCTTGCACAAAGGCACCCCTTGCCCAGCGCCGGATTTACTGCAAGGCAACAAATTTTTTTCCAAAAAGTCACCTGTTCCTGTTTACGGGATCAATGGGAACAGGGATTCACCGCTCATACGTGAAGAAATAGCAATAAAGCAACTTGGGGGAAGGAAGTAGGACCTCAGTTCCAGTGGATCGACTGCAACGTGCAAATGCTGAGATTAATTGGTGAGGTTACAGTTCCCCGAATCCAATACGTACTGTGATAGGGGAGGCGGAGTGGTGCTGCGGTAACGTATGCGTCGATCCCAGCCCGGGGACACACCCCCTTCATCTCGTGCAGAGTTCATTGGGTCACCTCTGGCTTCGTCTCGGGTGGTATTTCCACAGACTAAACCACCCGGGGGAGTTCACTAAAAATGGCCACATAAAGACATTGCACTGCACCTGGCACATACCCTCCTGTCATCCTGCCCGTGGGCCCGGGCGATACGTATATAGGTTCCGATGTATGTATGAGTATAAAATAAAGATCCGTGCTATAATACCTCAGATGAGGTCACGCACTACCCGGATTTAAAAAAAAACAAAAAAAAAACGTGTGTGTGAGAGTGTATGTTTTCTACGTTTCTGTGTAGTATGTTGCCCACTTCACCTGTGGAATTCCCCGCCGGTCTGCGAGGACGAATCATAACTAAAGATGGCTTGTGGAGGGAGGGAGGCAAGTCCCATCGCCTGACCGAGATACTTGTACCTGCACAGAGAAGTGAACCTGTTGCACAAGGATACCTGGTGGGACCCCTTGTGTACTCACAGTCAACTTCCGTGGTGTGCAGAGGAGAAGCAACTCAGGTGACAGTGCCGTAGTAGCATCTGTTCAACGCAGCACCATTCATCGGTTCGACGCAGTAGCAGCTGGTCATCATGATAGCTACTGACCTGCCCCGAAGCACCGTAGCAATCATCATGCGGAAGATAATCAGAAGAGAGAGAGAGACGAGATCCTCAGACCGTACAGTATTGTCCGACAGTCCTCTTTCAACCCCGTACTCCTAACTAGTCAGGCGCTTCTGATGCTCAAGATTTTCTAATGTCGCATAGTGGTAAACAATATTGTATGGCAATTTCTGCCTCCTCCCTCACTAAAAGTTATGGAGCAGGAATATCACAGCACTGCGCCATGATACAGTAGCTATATGTCACAAGGAGACGTGAGACACATTCATATACGCACGCAAACTCACCTCGCCATGATGTTCGCCAAGGCCCATGTTATTACAGTAGAATCATATCGAAAATGTGGAACATTCTCCAGAGGAAAAGAGTACCTTGATATACAACTGCAGCAGCCGACATCATAATTATCTTGAGTTAAACTATGAGCCAACATCAATGCTTACAAAAAAGAGTGTATCATACACCCATTGTTCCTTACAAATGCAAATACAAATGCAAAAACATTCAACCATCCACAGAGTGACGTGTAAAAAGTGCAATTAATACAATATAATAATATTCCCCACAACTCATTAGTCTCACAGGAACTGACACACGTTGACAAAACAAGCAATTTAATAATACGTATATCCTAATGTAGGAGTAATAAGTCGGTTCATCACGACACAAAATTTGACCGGAAGAGGACCGACCCAAGTTCAGAAGATGGAGGCATGTTGCCTTCGACAATATGATGTTCATTATATTCGATGAAGGATGATTAAAGTGTGAGTGATGTAGAACGAAATGTGACAAAACAAAGTCAACTAGTGGTAGCAAGAGAAGACTCGGACTATAATAATATTCCCCCAATGACCTGCTTGAAATACCACATATCTATAAAAATAAGCATTTTCACAGTGACTTGTCCTGCGACGTATTGCTAGATCTGTAAATAAAACACAACCTACGACTGCTGGGCAAGTTGTTGTTGCAGCCAGCACATGCGACGCCAATTCCATATAAAGCCGACCCATGTAAACAAAGGACAGTGTGTCAACATTGCCCACCAAGAAAACCGATGCATGGATTTGCTTGGTAAGACATACAGTATGCATCCTGTCATAAGTTGCAACATATATAAGCGTATTTTGTGAAAAAAACAAAAATCGACACAATTTTCGCCCGTCTCCTACACATGCATTTGGCTCTGTGTAAGAAGTACCTCTAAAGGTGGATGGTAAAGGGACAACACCTTAGGACGACACAGAGTACTGTATGGACAAAGTTCCCACGTGAAGAAGCCTCGAGGGGTCTAAATTATCGTGTGCTTACGGAAGAAACCAGCTAAAACAGTACAGTCCGCCGGGTTGGTTGTGGTAGTAAATCTCATTAGTCACACCATATATCATTAGTCATAAATCATAGTAAATTACAGAATATCTCATTAGTCATATCAGAGCTATTGGATGGATTTCCATCTATAAATTGCATCTATGCTTAATGAATAAATACTCGGAAGATTGTTGCGATTAAGGCATTTTAAGAATAATGTCCAACTTTTACCACACGTTAGAACACTAACCGACTGTAAAGTATGTTGACAGATGAACTTTGTACAAAGGGTGATAATCAGGGTATTCAAAACAACTACAGGCAGGGACGCAGGGTGAATGGCAAGTCTCAAGATGAACTCCTTATTATTATTCCAAAAGACGGTTCTCCTTTAATAACAGCTTCCATAATCAAGAGAACAATCCACATCATAACCGTGCAGTGCAGTGGTGATGATGGGTGGGTGTTTTTTTAAATCCCAAAACATATGGTGTACGATACAGTAAATCAAAAATGTTGAGTCAAGATATGTTCAGATCTTCCAATACTTTGTTAACACAAACTCTTTCTTCTGTCATTGACGAGGCTTGTCTAAATGAATATGGCTGGTACCATTTTCTTGATGTTCGAGCAGCAAGACATACGAGCTCGTATAGCGCCCAAATAATAAATAAGGGGCGTTCCTGGAAAAAGTTGTTGTATTTCAATGGTTACCAATGTCATTTTCTGCTCCATAAATAGAAGGGAGCTCTGGTAAATTATCATGTTATTGAAGGTGATGGGACAAGAGTGGTGAGAAGGAGGGAGTGAGTGCTGGAAAATCTCGTGTGCTGTGGTTTCACATATGGCCTGATCTAGTAAAGCTAAGGAGGTTGTTCATTCTCCTCCTCACCGTAATAGCCCAGTCATTTTAGGTTTTGACCCAAAAAAAATTCGTGTAAAGCTGGAAATTGGTACAGAGGTACTATTCGACCCCCTGAACAAGACACTAAAAGTCCTGAGAAATCCGAAGACCGGAACATGGTTTTTAACAAGCATAAAGGTCCTATGTGACAAAAACATCGACATTTCACTCCAGAGTGAGCAGTTTGGCTCGAAATCACCCCAGAATGCTCGTAAGTAACTTGTTTTAAACGTGAGGGTGTGGGTGTAATCACAGATCCAAACTTTGGCCGGAAGAATTTTAAAAACAGTAAGAAAAGGTCATTTTATTAAATATTACAAATACAGGTTACATGATTACACAGGCCAACAAAATTGAATATTTATCTTGGGTGCCTTGAAGGTTAGACCGATTTTAGGGTATGTCTGTGGCGCTGATTCCCGTTGTGCCCCATCAGCGCTGGGTTTTGAGATATATCGTTTTAAAGTTTGGACCGGTTTACTTTCCGAATCAAGTGAGCCGAAATCTTTTTACATCTTCTCAGATCTCGGTGAAAATAATCACAGATGTACAGATACAGATACTTCTACAGCATAAGTCGAATCTTCATAGGACCGGGAAAAGTAAATATTGACAAAAATAATGACAAAGAACCAATGAGAACATTAGGACTAAATTGCTGCTACAAAAGCAGAATGGATTAAGGCTGAAAATTTAAATAAATTTAAACCTGAGGTATAACCGGTGATACCAGGGGTCTGAGGAGGATATAGAAGATTCGAGTTAGAGAAGTTTGGATTTTTTTTAAAGCACACAACTCTATAAGGAAACCTACCTTTATATCCAGCGAGGAAAGCTGTTCAAAACTTAAAAATAACTGTCACTATCACACATACAATGTACCTCATTGTTTTATTGTAAATATGCCTACTCTTAGATTCAAGGATTCAATTGTCACAATCGAGTCAAACACTTCTTTCGGTAATGTCTGGCAGACGGAGATCAGGAAATTGAGCCTTTCTGTGCCTGTGGCCTATACTCTCGACCCTTCGGCTGGGAAATCAGAAAATTTTCCGTACTCGCCAACATGAACTTCGACTTAGGGAAGTTCGACTCATGGAAGT
>JYFJ02000983.1:0-102585 GCA_000934665.2 Catajapyx aquilonaris | reverse complement strand
TCAACATGTCCGTAACCCGGCAGCGCCCAGGATTACCAACATATAAACACAAAAGCACATAAACAGTCGCGACATTACTTTTGCGGTCAATAGTACACGCCAGTAAAATAAGCACTACCCAAGACCAGTCATTTGTAAGACAGGTTGCTCAAATCCTTCCCGATAATTCTGTAATGTCACAAATGAAATATGGCGACCCCATTGTTTAGAAGTATAAAGGAATGGGAATTCCTAAGGTACCTGCCACACATCTAAGTTGAGAACATTTTGACCTCTTTCCAAACCAAAAACAGCCCACATGACCCGGCATTTCAGAACCTGCCTGAACTGTATCAGACTTCAATGTGGGTGTGGGCTGATACTGATCACCATAAAACGGCTGTCACTGCAGCATAACGTAAGAGAATGAACATAGCGACACTGGAGGTATTCAGTGGGATCATTACTTTGCACATTTCAAAGCCCTTTGTGACATCATACATGTGCAACTTGCCATTTAAGGTCAGCATGCCTCGGGAAATCCTTTCCCCCCTTTGTTTCCAGGTCCAACACATGGTGTGAAGTGCCATCTACCCACACAACACAATAGTACATATCTGTTGTTAAAACAATCCGACAATTTTACCATCGCACACGTTCACATTTTCAATAAAAAAAGCTGGTACCATAACACTAGTTTCAATCCTTCAAATCGCAGGTGCATGTGCAACACCGTGTGTTTCAATATTAAAGACATTTCTGAGAGAAAACCTACTGGTATGCCACCAAACTAAATTCAAGGACACGAAGTTCTCTTTGTGAGCAGAGATTACTTGCAGTTGATCTGCTCAAAGGAGAGCCATGTTATGAGGCACACACTAAAACCGAGGTGCAATCATGTGGCCCTCAAGCCCTCACTTGGCACCACAACTCGTACGGTCACATGCCTTTAGCCTAGGCTACAAGCCAATCTACGTTATTGTTATCACCAATTCCATGTGAAGTTTAGTTGTCCCTACGAAAGTAGCACTGTGTTATGGTCCTCCAATGTGAAACATTAGCCTAAAACGACCAAACAAAAGAAAAAAAATTTGAACCGATTGATTTCATGATGGAACTTTTCCCTGTGAACTTAAAAAGGACCCAAGCATTGCATGCCTAATACATGAAATCACAATTTCCATTATGAAAATAAAGCAACAACTCATTTGTACGACACTGCACTTGCATCTGGTGGCTAGTGTCCAATTTTCCTTTGTTTGATATTCTACCCACAAATCAGTGAGTAATGCTACAAACCGCCCCTAGCACATTTTACATTCCCGCTTTTCCTAAATTGACTGTTTTGTACGTACCGGTACACCAACATTTCGCAGCGATCACGCTCCTTGCAATGCCATTTTTTAAACCCATGTAGTATATGAACAATACACATTAATTTTCTAGCTGAAAGTGGCATTCCCCACATCCTGACCTAGATTATATGCAAAATAATGATTTAAATTGTTTTTTTTTCCAAATAAAAAAATCCTAAAATGCTTCACTGTCCACAGCCAAACAACAACAACAAGAAAAGTCCCAACAGCACAATGGCTACCTGGTGGAACCAAGGCCTAACCATAGAATCCCCCGAATAAAATCCGCTGCTGGCCACCCTAGGGGCCCCTACCACCACCGGACGTCACCAAAGGACAATGAAATCACGAGGCCCCTTTTGTTTGGGTCCAAAGTTCAGGCCCCAGGGGCAGTCCCAGGGGCCACCCCAACCTTCAGCCCCACCCCAGCTCTGCCCCTGGTGTCTCCCCTGGTGCGAATCAGGGGCCAAACAGGGGCGGCCCCGAGGCCACAAGACGGTACACGAAGGGCATAAAAGTACGGGACGCCGGAAGCCTTACCACCAAACTGAAAGTCGGCCATGTTTTGTGCGTGGATAAGATCGACCACACACAGATGGCGCCCCCCCAAACAAACTCTCATTATATTATTATTGGTGGCAGCCAGTACAACAGGGGTCATAATTAATCGTCATTAACTGCAGGCGATGATCAAGGCCAACAATGCCAGGGGTTGCGGGGGATGAAAAATGTCGTGGGATTACGGACATTTTGAAGTGAATCAGCGGAGGTCAGCAGAAAAATTGGCGGGCTGCATTGTTCGCGGGTTAAATTAACATATAACTCACATATAACAAATGTGCTACAATAAATTGATACATAAAAATAAATTGTACAAAAGCATCTAAAACAATGCAAGGCTCTGTACTGTGTGATTACTGATTAGATCACATATTTGGTAAATTACATGTAATGATATAAATATTGCACATGCTCCTAGTGAACTCACCACAGTACGGTTTGGCAGACTCATACCGGAGGAAAGACCATTTAAATGGTGGTGTAACATGTCACCACACTTGAAAATGGCAGAAGCAAATGGAAATTATATCTTACATAATAATGCAGAAATAAGTTTGTCTGTATGTCCGGCTACCTAACCCACTCTTGGACTACTGAGAATACGAGATGGTTTACGTGCTGCTAATTGAGGGGAACGTCTGAACACTGCACAATTTTGAGTCTAAGGCCGGGTTTCTCCCGGAAAATTTGTCTGGGCGAAGAAGAACCAGAATAGTTTGTCATTCATTCTTGTCAACAATTCTGTCAACAATGAATCCTGGCTCTTCTTCGGCCACACAAATTTTCCGGGAGCCGGTGCATCCTGGCCTAAATGACTATTAAGGATTTTCCAGTCTGCGGCAATCCTGGCTTACTTTCCCGTATGGAAACAGGCCGTGTGACGAACTGGCTCTCCCGCTAGTTTTTCCACGTTATACCGAATGTGGTGTACATGCTTGAAAGTAATGTCATTTGACCTTACACATATGGCCTGGCTGAAGAGAAAATGACAACACAAACTGTCTCACCTTCTTTTTGATGATTCTTGCCTCAAATTAAGTCCTCTTCTCAGTGCTTTTAATGCGACTCCTCAAAGTAATGTTTTAAATATGTTGGATAACATTTGACCATAAAATTGATTTGGATACTTCACACTCAGGTGTCACCTTTATGGAAGATGACCTGACAAAAAAATTAAGTGGCACTAACTTGGAAATAAAGGGGTTGTGTAATACTTGTACTATTACCACAAAATTTCCTACCCTTGGTCCTACCTGCCCTTGGATCATGTAGACGATGTAGTTTTTTTTTATTTAATTTGGCAGTAAAACAATATAATGTAAAACAATCCTGTACTTTTGAATGCATATTACCTTGATATTACATGTTTCGCAGGGCATGCACTGTAAAAGTTGTAAATTATATCATCGTCTAGCCTGTTCCTGTCAATCCATTCAACCTCACATTGTATCACTGATATGTACAGTACTTTAATGTATTCATGATGCCAATGTACTGCACCACATATCAATGATGCTAAGATATGCAGCAATGGCTGGAAGTGATTTGGCAACATTTTCTAACTCAAAACAGAATTTCATGGTCAGGAGTGTATGTTGAAGTAATGTACAGAAAAGGAAAGAAACCAACCCAAAATTAAGACCACTGTGAACCTACCACTTGTTACTATACAGACCATGCATATGATGCTTGTGGATGCAAGGTCTGAGACCAATTATAACATATTATAGTAATGTTTTGGTTGTGCAGGTGACAACAAAAATGAGGCAGGCAGCAATGAGTGCCAAACAACTGTAGTATCTTCATCTGGAAAAATACCTACGCCAGTCAAGGTAAACCAAAGTTTTTTTAAAGGTAAATTAGACAACTGCAGGAAATACAGTATCATGCAGATTCATTTGGTGACAACATTTACGATAATGCGATGAATTCATTCATCCTTCGCTTCTAAGATGTTAAAATTACCTCCTCAAATACAAATCAATGGTCACATTAACATGAATAGTGCATCACACACCAAGTCAGTATATTTCATTCTTGTTCTCATAAATGCACTCTCATTGCGGTTTTTCTTTCTCACTCACAAGGGAAGTGTCTGTAGGGCCATCGGCCAATCGGCCCGAAAATGACACTAGGGGTAAATCGCAGGCCAGAAATTCATTGGTGAAAGTAAAAAGTTGCATTAGCCAAGCGTTTTCGAGATATGGGCGACTATAGGTGCCCGGCAAACCTGCTCGGTGACAATGGGGCGCATTCGGCAGAAGAAATTATAAGCAGTCTTCGTGGCTCAGTCGGTAGCGCGTCCGCGTCATGATCCGAAGTCTCGGCGTTCAAGTCCACGGGAAGCGACTTTTTTCCCCCCCTCCCTCTCTCGTCTCGGAGTATCGGTTTCTTTTTCTTTCTTCCCCAACACCGTTTATCACCGCATATCTTCCCTTTTGCAATCAACAGGAATAAATAAACAGCTTGCTGGGAAGTGCATTACTTTTTTTTTTTTTTCTGCCGATGCTCGAAAACGGTTGGCTAATGCGACTTTTTACTTTCACCAATGAATTTCTGGCCTGCGATTTACCCCTAGTGTCATTTTCGGGCAGATTGGCCGATGGCCCTACAGACACTTCCCTTGTCAGTAATGTGAAACTACCAACATGTCCGCATTTCTGCTTATAGAGACACAAATAAGTATCAATCCCTTTGAAACATATGTGAAATGGTTCAGCATGCCTGGAAGCTCAAGGCACAGTTGCCTTTGCTGTGATGGATTTTGATAGCGGGAGGAAACAGGAGAACCCCGAGAAAACCCACGTGAAAACGAAGAGAGCCCATCGAAACTCGAGCCACGTAAGTATCCTCAGTCCGATTCAGGGATCGAACTCGGGACCTTAGATGTGGAAGGCTGTGGCGCTAGCCACTCTGCCACCCTGCCGCCCTGCTTTCACAGGAGTATGAACTGGACAAACTGGGTTCTGCATTGAGTATGGTCATGAAGTAGGGTAGATACTTGGTTCTTACTGACATAAAGTACTGCATCATCCTTTGACTGACTTCAGACAGACGGGGAGATTTTATGCATGCTGTTTTCTTTTTGTCCCGATATGTTATGTACTGTACATAAGTAGTGATATCTCAATTTCCTACAAAATGTCAGATACTGTGTTTTGGAACGGTGAGGCTGACACGCCACCTGCAACTTCTATGACACGGCTGTGAACTTAGAGAGTCTCCGCCACCCCAGATTTGGTACTGGCGGTGCTCCTGAGTGATGCTACGATTCAGGTGGCTGGCGAGTCTGGTAATGTACTCCAGACCCAGCTGCAGGGGCAAAGATGGTTTGGGTTGGTTCAGAAGGTGTCTGCCTGAATCGTAAGACTGTGGAGCTGCGACAGCCCCAATAACAAATCCAGGGTGGCAGAGACTCAATAAGTTCACAACCGTCTCCATAAGGATGGGGTAAGAATTGCAGGCGGCTGGGCTGACATATGCGAAAGCATACCTTTATACATTTTTTAGATGCAACTCAAGGACCATTTTGCTGACATTCCAGGTCCACCGTAAAGTATTATATTAATAACACTTAAAATTGACACAGTTATTAAACTAATTAAAGGATCGTTAAAGTAATTAGGAACTTATGGAATTATCAATGTGAAGAATGCAACCACAAGACCAAAACACTCGTGACTTCCTTGCAGTGATACGGTGATAAAACGTTAAATAATGTACAATTAGGTCCTTACATTCTTGGACATTGTTACATGTCACGTGTAACTATTCTGCCATCCCAAAGTGAAACACCCTATCTCCAAAACTATAGTAAGGGTGACAGTCACATGCACGCCCTGCACTAATCCCTTCTGAGTCAGGAGGGATTAGTGCAGGATGTGCATGCAACCTTCACCCTTACTAGTTTTCAAGTTAGGGTGTTTTACCTTGGGACGGCAGTATTGTCATCATGTCCTGGTTTAGAAATGGTGCCAAACTAATTTTTATTACTAGTGAAACATTTTCATGGGTTTGAGAATGTCCTGTCCCTTACAAAATATCAGTATTGGCATTACCACGTGTCACATGCATGATCCTAGTAACATGACCTTGCGTCACTCTCTGTCGTATAGCTAACCCGTTAAAATATTGCCTTAAAGTGCTCGTTACTCTTCCCGTCAATAATTTGCTCACTGCAGTATAGCCATGTCTTCCACAGAGTCACGCAATCGCGCCATATCATCGACTCCTTTGTGCAATATCGCCATTTCCGATCTGCGCTATGATAGTCACCTGCCAATTCCTCCCATTTGCTCGTCATGTCCCCCGTCTCTTCGCATCGGAGGCTCCACTTCAATCCTGGACGTCGGCCACCTCCCCCTCAATCTGCCGTACCAGCCCGCATTTGGCCCCGAGCCAGGGGGAGCCTCCTAAACTGCAAGGACGTCAAACGTGTACAACATGATCGACCATCTTTGCAGAGGGGGGGACGGGGGCCCGTTCCCATCGCCACCCTCACGCTTGCTGGGGGGTGCATTCGAATCCAAGTCTGCTCGGAGGGCCTCATGCAGCATAGCGGCTGGAAATCAGCGATAATGTGGGGGGAAACGGCTATATAGCTAATTCATATGTTGTGGTGTTGCATGGTATGAATAATTTGTAACTGGGTTTCGCAGTTGAATTAAATTGCAGGTCATACTGGCCGTGCACTAGCAAGTAAGTACTGTGGCTGTTCGTTGCATTTCTGACGATGTTCTGTTGGAAATATTAACACTCCCATGGCGATTGTTAATGGCTACAAAATGGTGGCGGGGAAACAAATGAAGCGCGTGTTGCGCAATGACCGCCAGACAATGACAATTATCTGCAATTATTCTCTTCTGAAATGAGCACGGATTTGAGGTTATGACTTACTGTCGCTGCGAGGACACCGCGAATAAGGACCGGTAGGGAAGATGCTGCGGTATGTTGTGGCGATTGGAGGCTTGTTGTGTGCAGCGATAATTATTGCGAAAGGCGAAGTTGTGCAGACTCCGGAGCAGTGTGATGCAGGCACTGCCCTTCCAAAGAGGTAATGAGGTTCCTACTTGCCCTTTTTATTCGTTGTTTGTGCAATATGTTTAATGTCTACATGGTGTCCCTGGACCCATAGGAGTTTCCTATTACATTGCTGTAGTATATGGTTACATTACTTACATAGTAACATTGTACCGTACTACTACATTATTATATCATTGTATCATATACTACAACAATTCAATAGAATACTCCTAAGGGTTCAGACTTGTGAGGCACCCTGGGGTTTTGATTGGGAATAATGGGAGTGAGAAGAGAGTAGCAAAGGTATGTGGAAAAATATTAAGGTATTGTGGTGGTAGCATGTAACGATGTAAGATATGCAAAGACTTATTGGTCAGTGATGGGAATTTGCTTGCAGGTATTTGCTGTATGAGGTGAACCCCAGTGAAGGCTTCAACTTGAGACGGGATGTGTACATGAGAGTGGCTTCATTGGTGCGGAATTTACAGGAACGAGGCGACTGGAGTCTGGTACATTTTAATGTTACTCTTGAATAAACTACAATGGAGGGTGGATCTAATGGCTGTGTAGGAGGCTAGAGATACAACATACGCGAAATTAATGCATGCAGATGTTTATGGGGAATGCATGATTGGGAATGATTATGTGCGGAGAATATTGCCAGAGCTGCTTCATTTTGTCACATTCATGAACAGGCTGTGGATGTTTTGCATGTTTTTGCAGATCTTGCCACCTTGGGGTGATTTGTATCACTGGAAATCCAAGAACATTACTCAAGTGAAATTACCATGGAGCCTCTTCTTTGATGTGCCTAGCATGAGGAAATATGTACCTGTGGTAGAATTGGCTGATGTGCTGAAAGGTGTGACTATGAGTCTAGCTCAGTGTCATTCTGTTATTAATTAATGCTATCCTATCCTATTATTCCAGAACATAAGAAGATCGAAATTGAGAAGTTGTATTACCTACAGCATTATGCAGAAGGATGGTCTGATGGCACATGGGAAGAAAAGTTTGATGAACGGCCTTGTATTGACAACCCTCCATACATGTATGTCCAGATATAATCGTATTTGAGAAAACATTTAGGCCATGCGAAGGAAAGATTGGACAAACATTACTCTTGAGAATGATTTAAGGCAGAGGCTTCTTATGAACACATAAGAAAGGAAGAATTTAGTAATTAATATTGAAGTACAGTAAATGGAAGAGGGTTAAATCAGCATCCTCTTTTTTCTGCAGTGAAGAAGATAACGAGATATCTGGGTGGTTTTGGGGCTATGAAAATGTTTCTGCCAAGAAACTTGTGTGCCTCTCTGTCCAAGGGCATGCAAAGACACTGATGGAGCTTCTTCTGAATTCACGTGGAACGTATGTATCACTTTTACCTCATCTTGCATTTTACTTGATTGAAAAATTTTCAGATTTGTCATGATTGATCGAGCTGAAATCGTGTTGCATGACACTTTTGGTGACAGAGAATATTGGAAGGTCCGTCGGAGCATGCGGTTCTCCAAAGAGTTGGTCAAATTGGCTTCAGAGTTCAGGTTAAGTTACTTAAATTCCTCTAATGAGATGGATGGAACAATTCAACCTGATGACTGGAGGGATGAGAAGGTACGCCCACAGATGCAAGTAGTAGAGGTATGGTACTAAAAGCTGCTTTTCAGGAGCGGGTTACTAAGGGTGGCCCATACTTGTGTGTACATCTCAGGCGTCGGGACTTTCTGTATGGGCGTGCCAAACATGTTCCTAGTCTCACTGGTGCCGCACAACAGATTGTGGCCGTCCTGAAAAATTTAGATGTAAATCATGTCTTTCTGGCCACGGATGCTCCCACAAATGGTAAGACATCACTCTTCACATGCAGAACAATAATAATTGTGACAGAACTCTTTCTTAGAAATTGCTGAACTCAAGAAGCTTGTGGACAACACTGTCACTTATGACGCACCAGCCACTGTCCATAATAAGTATAAAGATGGTGGCGTTGCAATCATTGACCAGATTATCTGCTCACATGCAAGGTACCCGTTGCATTTGCAAATCTGAAGCAGTAGTCACAGGATGTGTTGTTTTCCAGGTACTTTGTTGGAACATTTGAATCCACCTTCTCATTTCGCATCCAAGAAGAAAGAGAAATTCTAGGCTTCAGCTCAAAAACAACATTTAACCGCCTTTGTGGAGATGATGAACCAAAATGTCAGCAGCCTACCAAGTGGAAAGTGGTATTTTAAATGCTAATGGAAGAACACTACTCACAAGGAATAAGTGCCAAACCTTTACGCAAGGAGTGTGCACAGCATTGTCTTGCATTTTGTATGGGTGAAAAGCTTTGTACCTGACAGGCTGTAGTCAACCTGACTGCCATAAAGCAGCAGTTTTTAACGTAGTGCAAGTCTCTGAACTTAACAGTGAAGGATGGGACAGGAGTGAATGTAGGGGAGACTGGGGCACAGTGGACCACGGGGCACAGTGGACCTTTCCATTTTAAAAATTGAAAAAGCCGCTAAATTTTTTTCATCTGGTACCAAGTATAACAAGTCACTGCCATGCTCCTGCCAACATGGCTGGCAACGGCTAGCGATCGATCGATCGATAGATATCCAGCGAAATCGATTTGAAGATAAGTGAAGTAAATTACTAACCCACAGTTTAAATGCCACTTCAGGCGTAGATGTTGGGCATGAGCCTGATATAAAAATCTTGTGGAATAGTGCCGCCCTTTGCCCATGAATTACCGCAAGTTTGGTAAGCCTAACTTGCAATCGAAGTTACAATCATAGCATTATGTCAGTTGCTGCTGTCCGGGGCACAGTGGTCCAGTCGTTTGCGGGGCACAGTGGTCCATGTACCACTGTGCCCCGAAATGCACACTGTGTCCCGAAATGAACAGCTGTAAAAAAAAAAGTGAGACAATGATTTTTAAAATGTGAATTAGGTAGAAAAAAGGGGCAAAACTGTGATGTTGACACAGTCCTCAAAATGAACAGCTGTAAAAAAAAAAGTTGGGCAATGATAATAAACTTCTTGTGTGAATTAGGGGTCCCAATCACTTCCGGACCACTGTGCCCCACCTGTCGGGGTACAGTGGACCATTTGCAGGGGGTCGCTTCTAAATTTTTTTAAAGCCAAAAGGATGGCACTGCCTGTGAATATAGTAGTGACTTATATTACCAAGGAGTGTCTCCACCATGCCTGAAAATATGGGGTGTGTAGGTATAACAGGTAGGTATATAAAAATTCAAATGTGCAAAAGTGGTCCACTGTGCCCCGGTCTCCCCTACATATTTTTTGGTTTACTTTTATGATATAAACTAGTGCCATTTTTAGCCATGCCCAAGTTATATCTGTCATAGCAGGACGATGACTTATGTCACAAAAGAATATGGGAGCCCACATCTGAATAGCACCATTTCAGTCATGATCACCTTGGGTCTGAATTAGCGGGCATTTATTAAATCATGAGCTTTTCTTAGTGGTGTTAAGACATGCCATATTTGTCTTTTTGACACTCTGTAGGGCTGTGAATATTTGAATATTAAGGGACTACACAGTGGTCAGTGATTAGCACCACAAATCTTCCACCTTTGTGGTCCAATGTTTGATCCTTGGGCCTGACAGGATTTTCTCATGTGGAGAAAGAGTATCTCGGGGCTTTCTTGGCATTCTCCCATTTCCTCCCACAATCAAAATCCATCATTATTGAGCCTATCATGGGGTAACAAATTGTAAGATTGAATATTTGAAATATGTCACTGATATTTTCCTAATACCACATAATTATATACAGAAAGTCCACAACTTACGTAAGCCATCATTCACAACTTTATGCGTGAGTTGCTTTTTATATAACTTGGAGAGATGTTTTGTTACATACCTTATGTTGAAAAATAGCACAAAAATGTTAATGTTGCAAATGCAGTGGCTAACCCTTAACTACGTAGGTGGAGCCTGAGAGGCTCCAAGCACTATTTAAACGCATGTAACTTTTTCATCGAATTTTATTTTCCCCTGTCCTTCCGTGACTTTGTCAGAAAAACCTTCCTAAGCATGAAAAGGAAAGAAAGAAAATTTTAGTCCCTATTCTTTGGTTTAAAAAAATTCGTAACGAGGAACAGGTCCCTCTAACCACTCAGGCTATCCCTATGCAGGTGAAGCCAGAGCGGCTCAAAGTTGTTGATGTAACCTTTTAATTAAACATTTTTCCCTGTCGGAATATGCTGACTCAGCCTGTGATTTTTACGTTTTCAGAAGCCTAATGATCTGAACTTCACTTTCTGTATGTGAAAAGTCCAATATAACAATTTAGTTGATAAGCATAAATTTAAATATACCGTTGGAGCCTCTCAGGCTCCACCTACGTAGTTAAGGGCTAATGGTGCTCATACAATGGACAGCAAATACAGCATACTGCCTTTCTGGCCTGTTTTTTAAAGACAGCAGCAAGAAGGAAAACTAGCTGCAGCATTGAGAGGTTGCAATGTGGCAGCTGGCATTCCTTTCCATGGTCTTTAACCCTACGATGGTGATGTGGGCATTATGTGACCAAGTCACATTTTTTTGTTATAACATGGGAAATGTAGCACATTTGGACTTCATTTTTGAAACTATCTTGGGTTGATTCCTTCTGCGATGAATGGAATTTACTTCATAATTTTTGAGCAGATAGTATGACATTTAAAAAAATCAATTATGCACTGATGCATGTTTGGGGCTATAATGTGCACGTGTGTCACCTACGCCGAACCGGTTTCCTTTCGAAAGCCCAAAACCAGAGCTGGCTTCATGAATCACTAAGCTTTCCAGAGGGGGGACCTGAGCTGATCAGTACTGGTAAGCTCAGGTCCCCCCTCTGTAAAGCAAGAGTAAGTGATAGAATGCAGTGTTGGCTGTGATTATGCATCTGTACATAATTTGTTTCCTGATCATGCTATTTACTCTAAAAATGTAAACTAAACGCCATTAATCACAAAAGGAATCAAACCAAGATGTCCTACAAGATGAAGCTCATATGTGATAGATTTTCAATGTTATAGCGAAAATAGTGGCGTCGGTCACCGTTGGAGGGTTAAAAACTGCTGGGCTGCATTCACTGTCCAGTATGACACCCTGTATTTATAAAATGTCACCTCTGACTTTTTGGAATGAACCTGGCAAATCAAAGAATCAATTCCACCAACTTTTTGAATTAGAGAGCAAGATGAAAGCTACCTTCACTTACATGCATAAATGTAGTGATGCAATAACTCTTAACACACGACAAAATAGTGTTCTCGAATCCAACAGGACACAATAAAAATGTTCTGTCAGATGTAAACCATGTATTTTATTTGCAACTGCAGCTGCGTACAGCTTTAAACAATTAAGAAAAAATGCATTCTAATATGCAGGTCACCAAACTTGCAGGGAATAGGTAAATAGGTTTCAACAGTTTATGTCTTGGATCTGGGCTTCAGATCTTCATAACAGGGATGCAAGAAGATGTAGTTCTTCTTCTGGGGATTGTAGTACTCATGCCCCTGCAAGGAACATATTCCTCATTGTTAATTAATGTGGAACAAAAGCTCCTTTCAACATTTACACCCCCACATAATAATTTGAGTGATGACACATTACAGAATAATGTTGTACAGGGTGGGGCAAAAGTCATGGGCAGATTAAAACGACGCAGCATGGCGGAAGTAATGAACAATTATATTTAAAAAAATTACACTACACACAGAAAGATATGCCATATATGGATCAAGGTCCAAAAAAGTCACTTCTAGAAAACAACACCTGATAGATGTGCACCTTTGTGGGCAACACATTCCTCCAAGCGCCAGACAAAACCCTTCATCACGCGCTCCAGCATGTCCACGGGAATGTTTCTCACGACGTGTCTTATCTGATCCTTACGATCAGCCAATGACTGAGGACGTGAGGCGAACACCAAACTCTTCAGGTACCTCCACAAGAAGTCAGGGGTGGTCAAATCCGGCGACCACGGCGGCCATGGAATGTCCCCAAATCTCGAAATGGCCCAGGAAACATTTGACTTTTAATTTGTTTGGTGTTCACCACACCTCCTCAGTCATTGGCTGATCTTAACCCTGTAATGCCACTAATCTAAGTAATGCCCACTGGGTCATATCTGGCACACCATTTATTGCAATTTTTGCAACTTTTGCAATTTTTATATTTTCTGTAAGTGTGCCAAATTGCACTAAATGGTGTGCCAGATATGACCCAAGGGGCATTACAGGGTTAAGGATCAGATAAGACACGCCATGAGAAACATTTCCCTGGACATGCTGGAGCGCTTTATGAAGGGTTTCGTCCGGCGCTTGGAGGAATGTGTTGCCCGCAAAGGAAGTCATTTATCTGGTGTTGTTTTCCAGAAGTGACTTTTTGGACCTTGATTCATAAATGGAATATCTTTCTCTGTGTAGTGTAATTTTTAAAAACCCTAAGACGGGCGTATCATATGCTGATTCGGTGGCTTTAAAAAATTTCTGCTGGCGCAACTATAGCGTTTTCCCACTATGTAACGTGATTTCTGTGTGGCTTTTTGTATTTTTTCTCGCGTAAAAAATCGCGCGTTTTGGACTACAAAATCGTGCATAAATAAACCGGATTAACCAGATTAACTTGAACGAAATATCTTTTGGCGGCCACTGGGGGGGAAAAAAAAACGACCTTGACCGGCAAATTTTTGGCATACATAGTTGCTCCCAAACCTCCTCAAGAGATTACACCCTAAAATTAGTGCAAAAGATAATTCAATAGTTTTAAAATAAATAACTAATGTTCGTAAATGCCAATTAGCGACTGGGTGGCTTCTGCGCAACTCCCTGCCGGCCTGTCTGGATGGAGGGGTGCATGCCCCGCGTGGGTTTTGAACAGCTGTGGCTCAAGGAATGTTTACATTCGTGAGGGTGTGAGTGTTTATCACTATAGCTCGCCAGGAATGCCTGTGACGTAATTCATGCCATGTGCTTATGTAAGTTACTGCTTTGTTCAGAGGTGCCAAGGCTACATACCGATAATTTTTTGACAAGCAGGCTGAGTGACAAAAAGTTTGAGTAGGCGCGAAACATACCCCCCTGCGCCACCTCTTGCGCATATAAGAATTTATCCCTCCATATGGCACGACAGGAGGGTCACATAGATGGCCTCAGGATCCAGCCTGGACACTAGACGATCTTATTCACTAGTGTTTTCAAGTCTCGTCCCCCCAAGTGCCAAAGCAAGCGAATTTTTTGCAGATCCTTGCAAAAACGCGAAAAACCACACGTCTTATTAGGGTTAAATATAATTGTTCGTTACTTACGCCATGCTGCGTCGTTTTAATCCGCCCATGACTTTTGCCCCACCCTGTACAATAGTTGAAATATACCTAGGCAAATAGCTTCTGCTGCGCAAGAACTTTGGATGTATTACATGTGCATTATGGAACAACTGACCTTTGACCAGTCATAGCTGACTGAATAGGCAAAGATCTGCCCGTTGTGATTGAAAGTGCAGCAAGTGATGGGCTGCTCCATTGCTTCGGAGGTCTTCAGCTTGGTACGAGCATCCTTATCCCAGAAGCTGAAGCGGCCATCGGAGCCAACAGTAGCCAAAGTGCCATGAATTGGGTGGAACGCAATGTCATTCACCTAGCGCAGGAAAGGACACGAGAGGCTACGTGTTAGATCCCAAACATACCCAGCACATGCAAAACAACTGAGTAAGAAATCATTCTGTATTACTCATAACACTGGCAAATGAATAATCACAAAGATAATAAAAATTGTTATGACAAAATGCAAGATTTTCCCGAAATTAATTCACTCATTTGAAATTAATTCATGTAACTAGGCTTTAATGAACAACATAACAATCCCAAAACATGAAATTCTCACAGCAAAGATGTCCTGGTACCCGTTTGTGGTACCGTTAGACCTGTGGCACTTGAAGGTAAAGTTGTCCTTTGGATTTTGGGGGTTGACGTAGTGGATGGCCACCCTTCCCTCCACGCTCCCCAAGGCAAACCCAGTGGGTGATCCCTTCTTGTCTCGGAAAATGGAGATGCACCTGTGCTGGTACTTCAGTGGAGACTCCACCCGCTTGTACTCCTGAGGCTGTCCCTCCAGCTGGTACACTATCAGGCCCCTGCCTGCCGTGCCCACCACTGCCATCGGGTACTCCACATCGGCGCAATAGCAGCGCTCGGGAAGTTGAATTGTCATCATTGGGGTTTGGGACCTTGGATCCCAGAACTGTGTGTGCAAAAAAAAAAAGGTTTACACTCACCAAATGCAATGATGCCTTAATTATCCTCATCTGTGAAAACCTGATCTGACCTTGAGAGTTTTGTCCCAGGATCCAGTCATGAGACACGAGTAGGTCTGAGCCTTGATCCATTTGCATACTTTAACTGGGGAGTCATGCTGCGCGACTTGGATGCATTGGTTACTGTTCAGGTCCCAGCACTTCACCATCTTGTCGCACGATGCCATAAACACTTTTGTGCCATCCTGTAAAGTACAAACAACGCAGATTGGAAAAATGGTCTGTGGTCATGACACGTTGACGCTTCAAAAATCCTCAAGTCATGTAACAAGTAAATGAAGATCAAGAATTTCATGGCCTTGTGTAACCAAGTGCAGTAGTGATACTTTGGCACAAGCAAGGTTAATGTGCAATTTTAAATATCAACTTATGCACAAATGAAATTCGCTGCAATTGTGGAACACAAAATGCCAATTGCAGTTGACATCAATATCCTTTACTAAAAATGTAACAATGCCAGTCAAGAGAAAATTGAGGGATAGAATCAAGGATTAAGTAGGAGGAATATTTTGTTTCAGATCCTATTTTTGGAAATGATGCAAAGCATGACGCACATGAAAGCCCTGAGACATATGGGTCTAAATGTGAGTGAAACTTGTGTATATTGGAATCATTCCTCTTCACAAAATATTTCTGTAATGAACTTGATCCAGTGGAGGACAAAACTAAACTACGAGCACACAAAGTGAAATATGCATCCAAGAGATACCCTCTCAGCATTTACCGTAACACAGACCACCTGTGCATGAGGAATATGCTAACATGTAAGTTGAATTTGCATGTTACAAGCAGTAGCCATGACATGATAATAGATTTCTTAGACTTTAAAAAATCTTACATCACTCCAGCAGACATCCAAGATGGGTCCAGACATACTCTGCATAGATTTTGGAATGGTTTTACCAGACTGCTCAACTTCCCAGCATCTAACCTGTAGTAGACAATAAAGACATTTTTACCACACATTACTCTTGAAACAAACTTCTAACACCAATTTTCCTACAAAGAGAGCAAACGAAAGGTGTCCTCTCAGTTCAAGCTGATGAAACGATGTGAAGAGTGAACTGAAACACTTACGCTGTTGTCCCAGCTTCCTGCAATGAGGAAGTTCTGGGGAATAGTCGGAGGGCTAAATGCCAGCGAGGAGACGGAGTCATCTGGAGGGGAGACGACCTCAAAGTTGCGCATGGGATTGGCAGTAGCAGGCGTGGCACTGCTGGCGAAGCCAGTAGCTGCACCACCAAACGTGGATTGGCCCACAAACATGGCTGCTCAACTTACAAAACAGGTGAGCTTTCACGTCAAACTGTAAGAAAAAACCCAAAATTAACTCAACCTTCGAAACGTGACAAAATCCTCTTTCATGGGAAATTACACTGCGTAACTTTCAATATCAGCACATGTGCCTTGGTTGCTGCTGCTGGCGATACCTACGTGGCATTTCAAGGAATCGTCTTTTAAATTATACCATTTCATCAGTGTGTTTCCGATGGCTTTTGAGTAGAAGTCGAGAAAATTCCCATGATTGCAATGGAATACCCTTTGAAACTATTCCCACATGAAGAAGAAAATCTCCGTGGGGCTTGGGATTAATTTTTATTTTATTTTGTTTTTTATTTTCCATACCTTGTGACGAACATACAAAGGTTTTGCTAGGGATTTTGAATGAGGATTTCTGAGGTGGCATGACTCCAAGACGTGCAGACATATTTCCTGATTTTAACCTGTCACTCCGGACTTGCCTTTCAGTTCCGAGATTTTTTTTTTTGCACTTGTTAAAAATGTGCAGAATTTTCAGAGCCCAACTGGTCAATCATGGGCAGTCAAAGTGACAATGTTCAACAGATGACAGTTCTGTCGTCCCACCGACCATATCTCCATGTAATGGTGAAGATCGCCTGCATGCCCTGCACTAATCCTCCCTGGGCCAGGGGGGATTAGTGCAGGGCATTCACATGACCTTCACCCTGACGAGTTTTGGAGTAGGGTGTTTCTCCTTGGGACGACACAGCTGCACTCCGCTAATAAGAGACGACGAAAAAGATGTTGACACCGATCAGCAGTGGCTCGTCCGCCTTGTCCTGCTAGTTTTGGGAGTGTTCAAACAGGCAAAAAACCAGAGTAATCACACCTCAACTCCGGCAGTGACTTCTTGACATACTGCAGCTGCCGTGTCCGTCCTCCCCGGACTCACCTGTTCTCCAGACAATGACCCCGGTGACTGCGATGAGTACGGCGATGACGAGCAGGAGCAAGGCCAGCTCAGGTCCCACCACTGCCCCGCTCAAATGTCCGTACGGCGTGAACAACTGCGGCCTCTTTGATCTGACCATAGCGGCACCGGCGGCCATGCCATCGAGACAATAACCCACACAAAAACCAACAATGCAAATAATATACCTGCGGCAGAACCAAGGCAACGACGAGCAGCGCCCAGAGCCTCGCCAGACGTACCGTGCAAAGGCGGCCGGCCTTTCCTTTCCCAAGCAGGAGCGAGGGCCGCGTCTAGAGGAGCTGCTGATCCATACCGCGCAAGGGAAAAAGAGGCGTCCAAAAAGGCGTTATTGGACAGGGCGCATTCCGGTCCACGTCCCATCCGATCTGTTCCGGCTTCACACCCATGCAGTAATCACGTAATTTAACAACCATTCCAATGCGAATCTCTCTTAATTAATAATTGATCGCTGTACATTTAAGTGATGCTAGGTCATACAACTACTGCGACATTGACAGCAAACCGAACAGTGCCATCATGGCGTCTCTCATTTGGAACATTTCCCGCCTTCCTTGACCTCCTTCCACCCTTTCCCTTCTGCAACTTTCGTTCTGGCAGTGCCATTTCACCTCATCTTTTAGTGCCCTAGAAACACACGATTACATTCCCCAATACAACTTGCTGCATGGATAATTATTTTTGTCTTGTGGCCACTATTTACGAACACATTGCGGAATTTGTTTTGGGGGGATGGACGTAGGGTGTATCTTGCTTGGCTTACTAGCTACAGTGCACTAGATGACATTTTGAATTGTGATTCGGGATGCCAAGATGTAGTATTTAATCGTGTGTAAAACACTGGTTGATGCAGCACTTTATTTCATAATGATTACCAGAGTTCAAAAAGATTGCATTCTTTGCATTAAGAGCATGTTGTCTTGTGGGGGCAACATTCTGGGTATGTTGCAATGTTATCCTCAACTATAAATTCACATCCCGGGGGTAGCATCATGGGTGCACATCTGCAAGTAATGGAGGGATATACTAATAAATTGAATTCGGTATAGAATACATAATTTCTTCAGTAATATGCTTGCCCTAGCATTCCTAATGATCCATCAGGAAGGCAAGTGAACTGGGCGCAGTCATCATCAACTTTCCACTTCTCTCCAATGGGTACTGTTCCCCTTCCAGGTGTATCACAAGATGTGGCACCTGCTCAATTTAACAAGGTGTACACAATCATGTTGTATCGTCGGTGATCATGCAAAACCTCGTATCTCCGATTGGTTTTTGCTGAAGATACGAGGTTTTGCATGATCATCGATGGTATACTATCTAGCCTAAATGCTGCTTACAAGTAGATTATTATCATTGTGAAGAACCAGTTACATCATGTCATTACTGAATGCCACAAAAGATGTGCAATTATTATATAAGTATGAAATTGATATTAATTACTACCCAGTAATTATTGGGTCCTCCAATGAGGCTATTTTGGATTCCAAACTTACCTTCTGTATATGGCAAAGAAAGTACATCCAACGTCATACAGAGAGTGGCAGTAAGCAATAATGAACCTGGAATGATCATGACTACGGGTTATGAGCAACTGAAGTAGATTATTCTGGGTCGTTTTGCATACCCATGTCCACTACCAAGTGCTGTGATATGGACTGCGTCATATGAGAAGAGCACTAAAAATATAAGTTATGAATGGCACATAAAATAGCAATGAAGTTATATTGTCACAAGTAGGGGAAACTCTGCCCAAATTACAAACATGGATGTCTATCATGTTACGTATGGGGCGTTATCTGTAATACGGGGGCAAAGCGCCTCTACCGTAGAATTTACGGACGAGTGTTTCCACCTGGTTATGGACAGAGCCGAGCTGCCTCCACCCCTGTACCTATATAGGATCTGTCACGTGATAAACATATGGGATGGTGATCAGGGATAGAAACACATTCATAGGCTCCAAGAACGTTCTCAGTTTATTGAACAGGTTTGTACTAATGTACACTGGGAGTCCCACCGATGTCTCACCGCTACTGATGTACACGTACCCTCCATCTGGACTTGGTCTGCTGTGGTCCCTTAGTGGTACGACTCGGTGGACTCCGCCGACGCCACCTCCCCTCCATGGGATCAGCATCGCAGGTTCAGCTTACCGGTCTTCTGGGTTGTTGCTGGACCCACTGGTTCTAGGTCTGCTGTCTGCGGACTTCTTCAACAACTGACTCTACTGCTGCTTCAAAGATTACTGTCACTGTACTGTCTTATTGTTCTGAACTGAACTGATCTCTCTGACTGTTTTTGTGTAGATTTTAGCACACCTACTGATCTGCCCATTTATGATGCACCTGCTCATCACACCTAAGAATAGTTGGGCACTTCGATTGGGGTGCAAACAGCTACACAAAAATACCAACATCTGGGGGCGATAATAATTAAAAGAATCCCAATACTTTTTTTTTTTACCATGGAGGTTTGCAGGTTTTATAGGTTCTCACAGGCAGTAAAATCTTAAGGAAAAAAATAAATTTGAATTCCGATTCAAAAAGAATGTGCGGGTTTCCCAGTATACCTTCTCCAGGTGCATAACTTGTGACAAAATATAACCCACCCCATTGAGGTCAAAGCCATCAAAGATTAAAATCCCTCATCCTGTTGCCCAGACATTCCCTTCAGTTCACCATTAACGTGGCAACTCGGCATAGATGAATTTTTGTAATGACAAATGACGGGGTTGATGCAGAAACAAGATCTGTTCACATTTGTTATATGAATTGTGTCGACCAGACTGCTAATACTGAACAACAACAATAAAAAGGCCAAAGTATGTATTTGTTCTATTATTAAATAAAGTACAGCGAAGTCATCAATTTTAGGGACATTTTTTCAACGTGCAGATGCAAAGACATTCTTTCCTGAGGCTTTCCGTTTAGCTTGAATGGCCTTGGCTTTTGTCCCTGAAAAATAAGAGTCATTGGTGTGTAAATTCAAGAGAGTAGGACTATTACAAAATAATTTCGCATTCCAGTGTTTTAATGTGCACCCAATTAAAAGTGTTATTGAGATACCTGTAATTATCCTTTACACATGCACACATTTTATGTCTCATAAACCTCCTTATACGTATACGCTGGATATGACTACAAGTTGTGTACCTACACCTCATGTTATCACGTATGGAATACATAGCGACATGTGTAGAGGGTGAAATTTTTAAAATCAAACTACTGTAGCTCAATAGAAGAGCTTTAGGACGTAATGGTATCCATCATTAGAATCAGCTCACCTGACACCCTGTGCAGCTCTGGGCGGAAGAAGTGGCTCTCTTTAAGAGCTTTGCATTTCTCCATCCTGCTTTGACTTGTCTTGGTAATGTCGTCTGGAGTCATCACAGCAAAACGCTTGGGAATCTTAGGCAGAGGTGGTTCACTCATATCTTCTCCATCACTGTCTTCATCCTCATCCTCCCCTTCGCCATCCTCACTTTTCTTTTCCATTTTATTAGAAGCAGACCCACCTGGGTCTCCTGCCACAGGAGCCACTTTGTTGAGAATTTCATCTGGTAGGCGCTTTCCTTGCAATTCTTGCAAGCGGCGCTTCTGAAGAAAAATTAATAGGGTATCAACAACAACAACAACGCCATCACAAGTAGTAAGTAAGGGGTAGTCAGTGATGAAGGGAGACGCAAGTTAACCCCCCATAGGGCATCGTTTGTAAGAAAGTGCATCTTTTAATCCTTACCACACACAGCAGAAAATAGATAATTTGTCTTAATTCTTCATCAGAAATTGCAATTCTCTTCCTGAGAAAGGCAATGTTGTTTTCTTGTAATTTTTAAAAGTACAAAATTTAAAATATCCTTCATAATACGCATGTTCACACTTCAGAGTCATTCCTTGCAAAGCTGAAGAAACTGGAAGTGCTTGGAAAACAACTCTCATGATACGTATGCAAGAAAAAGTAAATGCATCACTGCAGTAACCTATTACATGACAAGTACTCTCTATGCCATATTGCTCACTTACAGGTAAAAAAAAATATTTGATAATTCTTTAAATTATGACTCAGTATCCCAACATACAAGAGCACATCAATAAGTAACACACAATAATTTTTTTTGAGCCAAGTTCAATGTCTATAACAGATGTTTTATAGGTGAGAGCAAGGAACATTCTTTGGCTATTTTTCAACATATGAACCGTTTCTGTTGATGCATTTGTCCCACCCTGGCACAAGGTTAAAGATACCATGATTTTAGAGCTGCATTTTTTGCCGTAAGGCCTTTTTTTCAAGGCGGCAGAGAGACGAAAGTTGCTCGACGTAAGGTTAGGTTTGTACACATATGCACGAACGTGCACGTGTTCCCATACACTTCTGTCACGTCCATGTGAATTTGGGTGGGTATTTTTGCCTTTCGACCACAAAAACCGCACAGCAGCTTATTGCTCAATAAGCATGGATCATGCTAACACATTCACCATCTTTGTTAAATCGTTATCTTTTGATGCACTAGGGGGCTCCCTCATGCAGATGTGTACAGACCTGACCTTACGCCGTGCGACTTTCGCCTCTTTACCCCTTGAAAAAAAGTCCTCGTGGCAAAAAATGGAGATCTAAAATTGTGGCATCTTTAAACCTTGTGCCATGGTGGGACAAATGCTTCAACAGAAACGATTCACATGTTGAAAAATAGCCAAAGATTGTTACTTGCTGTCGCCTCTGAAACATTATTTTGTTATTGACATTAAAATTGGCTCAAAATAAATCATTGTGCATTACTTATTAATTTGCCCTCTTATTTGCAGTTCTAATTCTATCTACACTTGGCCATATATCAAGCCGTGTTTACATGAGAGCGATTTATCAGCGATGTTGCAGCAATATAAATCACTGAGTGAAAGTAACAATGGCGGTAACAATATATTTTCACCCCAAACAAATGGTCTCATTGTTCAGTCATGTACATTGCTGCAACATCGCTTATAAATCGCTCTCATGTAAACACAGCTATTACCATAAGCTATGTCAAATGTGATTGCAAGCCTTTTAAAATCCAGCACCACGCAATGCCATGGCGAGAGGCAGAATCACGCGACCTGTGGACGTCCCCCACCTTTTCCTCCCGTTGGTCCTGCAGCCTCTCCTCCCATTGCTTCCGCTGCTCCTTCTGTTTCTTCTGCTGCCCCCGAATGGCAGCTGAAACCTCCTCCCTGGCTGCCCTGGCCTGGGCTAAGCCATTCTGAAAGCTCACTTCCTCAGGCTCGGAAGACGAATCGTACCCTTCTGAAGAACTGCGAAATGATTCTGCAACATCCAAGAGCATCAATATTCATTCTGATGATTCACAACAGTTATTGTTCTCCACTTACCATGCCATAAACAGTGTATTGGGAAGCATGCACATTTTTGTCAGAAACATAATTACGTTGCAGGATAGGGTTTTTAAAGTGCAAGGCAATACCCACCGTTTTCCAAGCCGCTGTCTGCGTTTTCTCGGCTCATTTTCCCCTCCCGAAGACAGAACAGTCCACAACACGCTCAAAGAGTCCACTTGCAGGGAGACATCTTTGATGACGCCAGTCGGGCCGAATGACGCGTAGCCGCTCCTTTTCCGATTAATTAGCAGTTCTCAACAGTGCAGGAAGCTGCTTATTATATGTCACATTTAAACCATGGAACTTAACTTCGGATGATAGGGTGTCAAAACGATTGACGTCACAAATTTCAATATGCAGTCAGCAGTTTGAAATCATCTTGAAAATCATGCTAGTTGCCTGCCATTCTACCAGACAGCTAAGATTACAAAATAGTAGCTAATATATAATTAAGTTATAATATTCGGATACGTCCCATCCACATGCACCAATTTTTTAAAATTACAATTTATTAAATCACTTCAACCATGCGCAATGAAATTGCATGACTCGATTACATTCGTAAATGTTGATTTGTGATTCGAGCCTTGCATCACTTTTGGACGCAACCGTGTGCGTAACAATAATAATTGTTTTCCAGGGATAAGTGCAAATAATTGGGTGTGAGTCCGTCCGCGGGGCTCAATTTCTGTCACTTGAACGAATATTGGCGGCCTAGTAGACCACCAGGAGGTATGTCCAAATGTGCGACACACACACAGTGAATGATGCGTTGCCTGTCTTTTCCATACACAACACCTGTGGTCTGTGGTAAGGGGTACGTCGGGGGAAAGTAATAGAATTCTTAGCCAGTGGACAGAGCTACCGTATGCCCTAAAAAGGGTGCAATAAAAATATTCCAAACAATTCACATTGCAAAGTAATGGCACGGACAATGACTTGGTCGCATGACAGTAGATTAACTGATTTTTTTTTCTTCTTATTCTTCCAGGGGTAAAGCAATATTGTGATCAGCACTACTCAAATGTGGGCAAGATGTCGAATGTGAATGGGCTGCTGATTCTCCAAGGGAATCATCATCAATGCAAATGGAAGAATATCAGGAGCTGAGGAGTGTACGTGGACATTCCATTAAGATGGAAAGGAATGCACAGGTAGAAGAGAGTGTAAGTGCAATTTTACTCCAGTCACTGAGCAGTCTCATTAATAAATAGCTCATTTTAATGAGCCGTACTTAGGCCAGATTGCACCAGCTCCTGGAAAATTTATCTGGTCGAAAAAGAGCCAGGCATATTTTCCGGGAGCCAGTGCAACCCAGCCTTAATCTATCCATTAGGGACAGAATCCTGCGGCTTGAAGAGTGCATGTAACTACTTCATATTTTCGAAATTTTAAGAAGAATATCAGCTGTAATTACAAGACAGTCACAACATCCACAATGGCCGTACCTGTGCATTTCTGTCAGTTATCAGTGGATATGAGGATTGATTTTGCAAAGCACAACAATATCACACAAGAAATTGTTGACTGCATCATGTTATAGGCCACTTGTGAGCGAACCAATTGTTTGTGGCAAAAGTAGCAATAGCGTGTCGTTCCCAAACAATTGATTTCCTCAGTGCACATCGCTGATCAAATCGCTCACATGTAAACGTGGCCCCAAACAACAAAGCATTTGCTTCCCATCACTCTTCTCAAAGTTCCTATTTTATTTCAGACAAAAGCATCTGCTGTGATGGAAGAGGGTGTGGCAGTGGCAAGAAAATATGCTGAGACATCAAAGTGGCTTGGCTCATGCGTCAAGGAAGAACCCGAAGAAGAATACCTGGAAACATTATCAGATGCATCAGAGCACGATGTTCAGGATATGGTGATCCAGGTGGGTGGAGGAAAAATTAAATGAAAGATAATAGGCCTACTGTACATAAGCATTACCACTTCCATGTAGAAATCCAATAGAGTGAGTAGAGAAGAAATCTTGAAATCCAAGGATTCCTTACTCCCAGAGTAAAGTGTGCAGAATGATAATAATAATAATAATTTTTGTTCTCATAGTTGGACCCATCATACTGGTTGGAGGATGGTGAGGAAGAAGATGATGTAGCTGAATACTCTGATTCTGAACACAATATGAAGGATTCAAGTGAATATCTTGATCAAGAAATGGAATATCAGTGTGAGGAGGATTTCACACACAATCATGACAGCTTCACAAGTGCTGGCCTAGGAAGGAATGATGTAAGTTGTACTGCAGTTTTTCAAGGAAGTGGTATTTTTTTCTGAAGTGAAACCAGATTGAAGTATGAAATGGTGTCCAGTCTTAAATAGTCAGGCATTAGATAAATAAAAGGGAACTACTAATGTTAACAAAATCCTTGAAAATGAGTTCGTAAAAATGAATATATTACCACACTATGCAGGATGTTTTCTTCTTTCAGAAAGATGAACATGTCATCACACATTACAATTCATCCCATTACGTTGTGCAAGGGGTAAGTTTGTGTTGCCTTATTGAATTACTAGTTGTTGACCTGTTAGTGAGCCTCATCTGGCATTATTAATTTAATTACCAGTTACCACATCTTTGCTAACAGATTGATTGTGAAATGCCATTTGCGCTAATTGGTACTGACTTTACTATTTAGAGGCATGACTATGTCAATATTTATTTTTCATTTTGTGAAGTTATTGTGCCCATAACTGGGGCCATATGTGCCATACTGCAATTTTGAGAAAATATGTGAAGAAAACACTGTGACTGTATTATTGGCGCAAGAAGATAATTCAGCTAACGGAATTAATGCATTTCAGGTCGTTTTGAGGCATTTATCCATTGTGCTGACAAGAATAAATTTTTGTGAGAAGTGCAGCAAGTTATTTCGGACGAAGTTGGATCTGGATCAGCATATGATGAAGGTGCATCCTGACCAGAGAGTAAGTAGCAGCATGGACATATAACATGGGGTTAGAGGGAGTTATATTTTAGTGTCTTGTTGCTGTATTTAATAACTGGGGTGTATTTTATAAACTGTAATTTATTGACCAGAGCTTGTGAAGAAGAAAAAATTTGATGATATAGTCAAGTCATTTTGTACAGAATAAATTACAAAACAATGCAATACAATTACACGATCAGGCCTGTGGTTCTAAATAAGATAATGTATTTACTTGCAGCCAATTTTAGCAGAACCAAGCATGCATCGAATCTACTTGACCATGGATCAGCTCATGACTTTTGGTAAAGAGTTTGCCACTGGAAAACTCCGTCAGTGCAAATACTGCCTTGAATTATATACATCAGATGCTGATGTCCAGGATCATTGCAACGTGGTACATTGTCACTATCCCACGACATATGAGTGCCCCATGTGCTTGATAAGCTTCAGGCAGTGGTGCCATTTCATTACTCATGTACAAACCCACCAGGGAAAGGGGAGAGTATACATGTGTGAGGGAAAAGGAAAGCCAATCATGGCCAAAAAACATCCATGCAAGCCAAAACTGCCCAAGTACCACAAGCGCTTGAAGAGTTATCCCAAAATCGCTCCGAAGCCACCAAGTCATAGCAAGCCACAAGACCTTTGTCATACAAATCTCTCAAATTCCACCTCAGTTAAGGCACGAGCAATTCAGCCAACATCCAGGTTAGTTGTCAGGAGCAAAGTATGCATGTAAAAATGTATAATTTATTAATGGTAATAATAATAATAAATATATTAATATTAAAATCGCTTGTAGAAGCTTATGTATTCTTAGGAGCGGGATCCACATTTTATATTACAGTAGACTCCGGATAAAAGAGACTTACAGGGACCACAGAAATCAGTCTGTTATAGCCGAGGCTGTTATATCCGGAGTTAACTGTATAATTATTGTTCTATGGTTTACAAGGGCTTTCCAGTCACAAAATGGGATTTCTTTCTTTAAAAAAAAATTGACCGATGCATTACATTTGACAGAATTGCTTACCCCAAGCGTGAGACAGCTGACTGAAAAGTTCACTTGACCATTCATTAAGTAAGCCTTGGTATGGCTGAGTATCATGGCAATTGAGTTAACTGCTCGAATGCCAAAGATGCTATAGTACCCCTCCTCATGTTTTATGTAGTGCTGTAACAGTTCCTTATATTTTCAGCATGGGTTCTGCCCAACCAGCAGCCCCCAAGCCCAACCTGGGTGAGCCTAACCCCTGCCGCATCTACTTCACCATGTCCCAGTTCAAAATGTATGGGAAGCCTTTTGCGCAAGGCTTACTCCACCAGTGCAAGTTCTGCCTAAAAGTGTTTGAGAGCAACGAGCATCTTATTTCTCACTGTAGAGATGTACACCAAAGGGAATTGCACATATGTCCCACTTGCAGGGCGAGATTCCCACAGTGGCCTGAATTTATCCTTCATGTGCAGGCCCACGCAGGAAGCAGTAAGGTGTATATGTGTGAATGCAAGAAAAGGACGGAATCTCCTTCCAAGACTGATCTAGGTGCATCAATAGCACAAACAGGGCAGAAATGTCATAGGTGGAAATACATACAGTAGACTCTGGATATGACAGACTGCAAGGTATGGCAGAAACCGAGGGCTGTTACAGCCAAATACAAAGGAAGTATGCAGGGACCATTCTTTCGAGACTGCTGTAACTGAGAGTCTATTTTATCTGGAGTCACCTGCATAATGAAAATATTACCTTTTAGGCAAACAGACCCTATAATACAAGGAGTCAAGCCAGTGTTTCCAACTGTAGCTCAACTGAATTATACTGTCCTGCACAGTGTAAAGGGAACATTGACTTTAGGTCAATCCTAACCTGTCTATAACATCTGCCTGTGTAATAAGTGTCTTGACACCTGGGACTAGATTCACAAAAGAATTAGCCTTGTACAATCATAGTTATGTTTAGTGGAATGCTGAGCCTAAGTCTAAATCAGTGGTGCATCCTCATGACAACACCAAAACCACTCAGACATTATTGTCCAGGTATGGGCTTGATTCACCTTCTGCACCGACTGCACTAGTTTGGTGTACGGAAATGCCCAGGGTAAAATTGCCATTGTTAATTTGTGATTTGCATCATGTTGTCCACTTCCCTAGTCAAGTGTTACCCTCAACTCTGCAATTTTAAGGAGAAAAACCTTAATGTCCATCCCAGTTGTCCAGACTCAAAAAGTGGGACAATGCCTTCACCATATCCCCTCCCACTCATTGACATGCAGTTGGTGCAGTAAAAGCTTTGGGTGGAATTTTCGTCCCACTGATAGTCACTGCTAACTTAGTAGTACCAGTGTTGGCAATGGTACTGATAAGTAGCAGTGACTACCAGTGAGACGAAAATTCCACCTTTTGTCACAGAAAACTTCACACATTTTGTCAGGTCTACAGATCATGTTTAAAAAACTCAGCAAAATCATGACATGATGTGTCATAAGTGAAGTGTTCGGAACCTATTTTGAAGAAGAGTGTGGCCAAGGATAAGTGTGTTAGTGCTCAAGTACAGGACAAGATTTATGTATCATGTGCATATTATATCACTTTATTGTGTGCAGGCCAACCTTCACAGTGGACTCAAAGTGCCAAGTTTTTCCCAGTTTTTTTTTCTCCCTGGTTACTTACACAATTTGAAAGAGATACTATCAATTTTTATTTCTAGTAAGTGCTTATCATATGGTGTAGGCAGGTGTAGGGATTAGGATCAAAATAAGCATGTAAGCTGTTTGTCATTGAGTACGTTTACATGGGACTAAAAATCGGACTGACCCAGGCTTCCTAAGCAAGGCCATCGCCTTAGGTAGACCACCCGATCCAAAAGGCTTGGGCTGCGCCCGACAACGGATCAGATAAGGCCGGTCTATCGTAGGCCCAGCGTCTACATGGGAGTAAACCGGTTCGCCTAGCATAGGCTAGGCCGATTTTTAGTCCCATGTAAACGCACTCATTGTCAGAGCAGTGGTTCAACTTTTTAGTACTGTAATGTTTGGGCGATGTTTTCCTATTTTGATTAGCATTTTGTGCGAGGAATTATGACAAGACAATGGGTTCAAGTGTTCATTTGGTATGAAGGTTATTACTTTTTTTTTTTTTAATGGGTACTTTTTAAATTCTCTCTCAAATTGAAAATAGAACCTTATGCAAGAAAATATATTTGGCAGCATTCTATTCTCCAAACATTGTAAAGCAGATCATGGTGGACACTAGAGTTTGCATGATTGTGTTGTTAATAAGGTAGAATAAAATTTATGTATGTGGACTGTCTTTTTGTAAAAATGATTTCCTTCAACAGTAAGATGCAATTACTTGCAGTGTTAATTACCAATAGAAGTTTCTGAAAGAAGGCTTTTAAGTTACATTCAAATGTTACATCACTGTCCATCATTGAATTATATCAGCGAGGAATTTCATGGGACAAGGATCCTCTTTTTCGGAGTACCTTCTTCATTGTTGCATCAGGAGCCAAAGAATGACAAATCTGTTTTTGTAAAGCCGTTGCAATTTTTCCTGTACGACTGGCTGTGTGGATTCTCTTCTGAGTTGACAGTAGCTGCCACAACCTTTCAAGGATTACATTTAGTTGATAAAAAAACAATGTCAGTTCAAACACAAGCAGTATTGTATGTTGTGCAGGTTACAATGCGTTAAAAATTTAAAGCTGCACATCATCACATTTACATGATGCAACGGAGTACTCTTTGTATGGAAATGGCACATTCTTGTTATTGTCTTGGAGACATAATCATGATAATGATTGAACAAAAACTTGCCACATGATTACAGGAAATATCATAAATATTTATAAGATGCTCTGTGTCACCATTCTCGTAACCTGATTTCAGCTTGTACGTTTTTAAAATGGTTTGTGATTTCAATGTTCCTCATTAAAATGAGCATGAAGCTTACAATGTACACTGCCAAAACAAATGTATTTTGTACTGTCAGCATGATGTTATTTCACACTTTCTCGCACATTTTGTTTGAGTCTCTGATAATACTGTGCTGGTGGTATTTGTACACAAAACACAATCACTACAACTTGTTTAGCACTTTCCATTTTGGCAATGGGACAAAAATATTGTACAAATATGATGTGTTGTTAAAACTGTTTAGTTGTATAACAACAAGAAATTAACAGATACTAAAATAAATTGTTATTTACTGATATTCATTATAGGCCCCCCCTCTCTCTCCACATATTTTCAGGGGCATCGTACATGGTTTACTGTACGATGGACGTTGCTATAGTCAGGCTAGCACGCCAAGCAATTCAGTCTGTGATCTTAAAAAAAATTCAATTATGGTTCCTGGGCTATCATACTGTAGAAGTATAGATTAAAATATACTTTACTATTTCTCCCCCATTTCCACTCATGAGAACTGCAGATCTGCCTGTAAGACAGTGTTGATGAGAAGTGACTGATTCGTGAGGCAAGAAAACTTAACATGCAAACAAGTGGTGTTTTTCCCCTGCAGTCCATGCTCCTTCCAACCATTCATCATACTTACAGCTTCTTCACATGTTGTTTATTCTGTGTAATACAAAGCAAATGCCCACAAAATTTCAGCACATAATACCTTTCTAAATAAAGAAGGAACAAAAACCACTGAATTTCCATCTGTTTTGTTTTCTCCTCTAAATCAGTGCCTTGATCCTCATTGGTCCCAACAGTACTTCTGCATCTCTGCTAATCTAATCATCATCATCATCACTTGATGTCCAGCTGCCAATATTAGTGGCCAGCAAACTGTCTGAGTTGCGCTTCTCCGAAAGTTTTTCAAACAAAGCTTTGAGGCGAGGCAACATGCTCTTGAAGTTGTAGTTCCCTGTCTTGTGATCAAATGGATCCTGGAAGAGAATCAAATTGATGAAGACCAAAACGTCAGAACATCACTACTGGATGATGTAACCCAAGAGATTTCTGAAGATGTAGTTGGAGCAGAAACTTATTTCACTCTGCACTTGAATTCAGCTGTTGTCATGTACTCAAAAGTGTGAGCTGAGCCATATACTCACTCTCATCCGCTGCCCATCAAGGTTCTTGTTAGCCTCAATGGCCTGTAGGTAGTAGTCGTAAAACTCCAAGAAAGTGGCCTCAATAGGTTCCTTCAGACCTTCAGGTACCACACAGCCTGCTTCACCACCAACCATGTCACACACTGCCACACGGATTGTCTCATGGCAGACTGTCTTGTTGTAGCGTTCTGAGTCACCAGAACTATATTCCTGGAGAACAGTGTACTTTGATTAATGAGAAATACTCAAAGCTTCTGCTGGTGAAAAAATATACAGAAGATACAGACACACCAGGTCACTCTCTGGCATGACCTTTACCATGTCTCACAAGGAGCCATTTTAGTCCCTAACATCACAAGAATTACTTTTCCAGAAGAAATAAAAATACTTTGTGAAAAGCAAGATGCACTTCACTTGCAATAAGGACACACCATATTTTCAATAATGTATTTTAGGCAGGGCAATATCTCTTCACTTTGTAAAGGCAAAATACTTAATCCAGTAATATTAAGTTGAATATCAAATAATCATATCATTGACATTTTTGACCTTTATGAACAGTCTAAACAGCCTCTGATAACATACCTTCTCATACCCAGGCTCATTATGGTAAGGCTTCTCACACATGAGGCTTTGAATTGACATGAGGACAGTAGACAGGCTCAGAGCTGAAGTCCAAGCTGGACCTTGCCATGTCCTGTAAATCACATCATAAACCACAAATACTGTACAATAAAAAGTTATAAGTACAAGAGTCAGTTTGGAAATGAAAATAGCCCATGTATACTGTATATCTGAAATGCATGAAGTGGTGCCCGTACAGCTTAAAATTTTGAATGTCTCCCATTAGCACCAAATACTAAAACAATGCTTCTCTTTTCAAAAAGGAGGCCATACCCAATGATGCTGAGGCAGACCTTCCCTGACTTGTACAGGTTAGGGTTGAAGCGCACCCTTCCACTGTCGGTGGTCATCAGCCTGACCTTGGGAGGCTTGATGGGATAGTCTGGTGGGAACCTGATGAGGAAGTAGAAGAAGCCTCCTTCATAGGGAGTATCACATGGGCCAGTCACCAGGCAGTGCACCTTTGTCAAGTCCTCCTCATCCGGGCAAACAAACATCCCTGGCGGCGGATCCTCATATATTGCCTTCAGGTCACTGAAACCGGAATTGTAGGTGGTAAGCCATCAATAAAACCTGTGTATTACTCATCCAATAACTTAAAGGCTGCATGATTCAAATTTCAAGGGCTTTCAACACCTTGAACCCAGCAAGCTTCAACATGTGAAGGCTATGAAGGGTAATAAGTGGTTTTACAATTACAATTCCATGGACATGTACTTCAATTCAACTTGTATTTTTTGGCCTTTGGCTCTTACTTAATTTTGTGAATATCTCTTTCCAATTGTAAGGCAGCAATAAACGTACATTAACTTCATAAAAAAATTATGCCTTCCATTAGCAAAAGTGCAATTAGAAAGGTCACAAGTCCAATAATTCTTCGATCATAACTCGTGCCAATTAATACTGACGCAAATAAGCCTGTAATCACCTGTTATAGAGTCAATTCACTGATTACAAGAGAATTATTTATTCTGTGCTAACAACTATTTTGTCCTACGTATATCACTTTGGTTAATAAGCATCTTTACCCAGATTGGGTACATATTTATGGTCGCATACTTCCTGATCCTCCGAATGCTGTGAGGGGTTACACTCTTGGGATCCCAGCCGCTAGCCTCCAAAGGGTCCCATGAAAATCTTGCATCAGCCATTTGGATTCCAATGTAAAAACCAGAGGTACGGTAATAGAAATTCTAGATTTCCGTGTCGTGGAATCTTCTGAGCTGTTTACACCTGTGACAATAAACAAAATATGTGGCTGCAACAGTTGCCAAGAACCATAACACACCTCATTACACAATGAATTTGGAGGCCAACAGATATTAGTGAAGTTCAAAGTGTGCCCACAAGGCATGTCCACTCCCAATGCATGAAATGCCTGCAACGGTTGAGAGTGGGTGGGGCCCCTGCTGGAAGATTTCTATTGTCTCCACTCTCGTCTTACAGCTGATCAAATGTGGTCCATGTTATCTTATGAGGAATATATTGTCCTTCTATCTGCTGCAATGTCAGCATGCCACCCACCCCAACCTGCTGCCCTGATTAAGTGAGGATTAGCAACTGGCCAGTGTTGGACACTTTGCCACGAAATCACAAGTGGGCTCTGGTGCAACATGGTTACGGGAAAGTCATTTACGCTGGCCCCAAAATCATGCGGGTGTGTCAGCTGGGTGCCAACCCGAGACGTACCCAGACTTCAAACAGCCCAGTGCAGTACACTTTTTGGGAATTTTGCAAGCTGCGCAAATTTGCAATGGCCGGATTTCGACAGCCCGATTGTAGCACAGCTGCTCATGAAAGTAGCCGCTACTTGAACAAGCTCCTTTGTAGCCTATTGCGCAGAAGCGATTGTAACAGCTCTTTGCGATTTTGGAGGTCCAGGCCACTGTCCAGGCCAAGGTGATTGGAAAATTTCACATCATCATCGAGGGTGAAAAAATAAAGTTGGAAACCAAAAGCTGAAACCCAGCCGATGACATCATGGACGTTTGTAGACATTTCACTGACAATCGATTCATTTACAATTACGTGTAATGTCAGCAATGGCAGAGATTGACAGGGTGAGTTCAGTTATCGACAGTATAAAACAACTTCTTTGGATTTATTGTTGATGACACAACTGTGCATTCACAAAATGATTGGACATTGTCTTTCTTCAGGAACAAAAATTTTCTCTGACGTGGGTCGATTCAGTTTTTACATTCACCATTGGTGCACTTTCATTTTTAAAATCACATTCCTCTGAAATGGTGACGCCATGCGCCCAATCAGTAGTTGTGCTTTGTTTCATTCATGGCACAATTTCTGCATCCTCATGGTGTTTCCTTGCAGCTGCTGCTTGTTTCTTTCTTCGGCATCGTCGCATCCTCCGCATTGACGCCACTTGCCCAATGATAGCCATCTTTATTTTAAAAATGCGAATTATACATTTGCTTTAAAATAAGTGAGTCTACTCATAGAGGCCTAGATAGGGTAGCCTGTAATGACAAGGTGAACACAACAACACCTTGCCATCTCATACAATACTAGTGAAAACGTAAAATTATTGCTTGTTGAAGATTAACATTACATCAGGTCACAATGAGAAATGCACACTTACCCAGACATTTTTAGGTGGGCCACTCTCTTTTGCTGCATTTTTCTTTGTGGGACCCCAAGTCAGATTTGGATATTTCCTGGCAAGTTTTTTCCCAAGTTCATTGTACTGCCATCGCAAAACCCCATGATTCCCCTCCATCACCAATTTATTGTCACTATTAAGTAGAACAGAAAAAAATGCCAAATTCAATCAGTCCATGAACAATCACAGGTCCACACTGCAATACAATGAGATGGATACTCACTCCAAGTACTGCAAGATCTCTTCCTTCAGCTGAACCATTGCCATCCTTGGTGACTCTTTGCCTGCAAGGAACGCCTCAAGATTATGTGAAAACTCTGGGAGGTCGGCATCTTGGACCTGTGGCTGTTCCTGCATCTCATTTGACAGTGTCAGTAAAATGGTCCCAACTTCAGCCACCGAAAACGGCAGCAGGCGAATTTCCTCCTGCAGGCAATAAAATAGCATGGGCTAAGATACAGCTTTTGGTGATTATTTTTCAATTATTCTAATACATGCGACACTCCAAATAAATGATACCATAAATAACAGAATGCAAAATTTAATTGCATAATACTTTTTTTCTTACCATACCTGAGTCTCTTGAAAGAGTGGAATTAAAGACCAATAATTTCATCATGAATTTGGCACTCTACAAGTGACCAACAAGGAGCAGGATACAAAAGCCCGCACCAAGGTTGCTCTTGACTTAATTTTGTCAAAAAACACTACACAAAGTACTCTCTTCACCATCTAGTGTGCAAGGGCTTGGCAGGACAGACACACTGTTTTCAAGAAACAATGTGCCATAATTATATTTTCTCACATGAGAAAGGCTGGATCTTGACCTACTCTACGTCAGTCCTTTTTCTTTAGAAAGTTCAGAAGGAACAGTCACGTCCATGAACTCATCAGCAAGACTCACTGTGGTTAATGCATCTATAGTACTCGGACATGATACAGCAAAGGATTTCCGTAACTTTCAGCACTAATTACACCTTACCCTTGTTTTGCAATTAACATTCATGTAGACATGTACCAGCGTGTACCACTGGGCTGCAGGGCTAGCATTGAGGCAATTAAGCATAAAATCTGCAGATCAAATTTGAAAATGTCATTATTTATCAAAAACATAACAGGCAGTGCTCTACACTCCTTGACCAATGCAACATTTCAACAAACAAAAGGGGATCGTGACCCCCTCACCGCACCATTGCCCTCAGATGGCCCGAGCTGTTGGACGCTGTATGCGGGACACTCGGAGATGGACAACCCAGGAGCTTGCTATCGAGTGTGGGACAAGTCAGAGCAACATGACTGAAGCCATGTGTCATCCATCACCACAGACAGTTTTAAAAAACCATCGCCCTCAATGCAATAGCGTTCCAAGCGAGGGCAAAATGGCAGCACTTTTGCACCTCAAAGAGATGGAGAGGAACCCGAAAGGATGCCAACTTCCTGAGGCCTTTCAGTTTGGAATCCTAAGCATAGTGCTCCGACTCGTCCCACACTCGAATTCAAGCTCCCGTGTTGTCCATCGCCGAGTGTCCAGCATGCAACGTCCAACAGCTCCAAGCGCGTCAGGCTCGTGCTGTCTTAGGGCGATGGTGCAGTGGGGAGGGGTGTGTGCGTGTGCGTGTGTGTGTGTGTCATATTCCCCCTTTGTTTCCCCACCCCCCTCGCGATATGGGCGACATCTAAATGCCAGAAAAAATTGAAATCGCCGGATCTTCAAAATTCAGCAAAGGTCATCTCTGTATATTTTACCGTTTTCGAATAAAAAAGTATGCGCCATGACTTATGAATCAACCCTCGTATCAAGGCTTCAGAAGAACACAGAGAACATCCATCTCCAGTCTTAAAAGGTCACTAAACATTCTCCAGAAATGGTTTTTTACTGTTTTACTGTAGCTTTTATAACTGGCTTTTACTTGCCCTAGCCCAGAATAATTCGGCCACCTTGAAATCGTGGCTGCTCGATTTGCGGAGAGGAGTCACATGCTGATAAAACTACAGTGGGGTTACATCACCTGGCGGATTTATTTTGACACAGCAAGCACTAAGGCCGAATTGTTCTGCACCTTGTGACACACTTTAAATACCTTGTACACAATACAGTAATTATCCTAGAGGTTCCATATTTAGTGTAATTGTGGGCCAGGACCCACCCATTTTGGTGGGCACCTCTCCGGCACCCTAGATGTCATTTTATGAGCGTGTGATGCCTCTCCATAAATCGAGCAGCCACAATTTCAAGCTGGCCGAATTATGCAGGGTTAGGGCAAGTATATACAGTATTTTTAAAACATACCCTTTACAAATGCACTTACCGCAGTACATCCAGCACAGCCCCGTGTGCCATGTCCATAATTTATTTTTTCTTATTCCATAAAGGCATTCAAAACTGTGAGATGTTTAACTACATCTGCACTGAGCCTGCTTCGATTATCAGTAATCATCAATCCACCTTTGGAAAACACATGGTTGCAGGGTACAGAAGAAGCCTGAACACAGAGCTGGTTTTTAGCAATTTTAGACATCACTGGGTATGAGTACTGCCGTTCTTGCCACCACTGGAGAGGATCTTCACTCATTGATGGGGAAGGCTCACTCAGATAACTACAAAGATCATTACATGTGTTAGAAGAAAAAGAAGAGAAAATTAAATTGTGCATTTGAATATCTCACCATTCCAATTCGGAGAACTTGCGAGAATTCAACTGTGCAGTAGCAATTTTCTTCTGTAATTTTGACAAAACTGTTGGCTTCGTTGATGATTTGGAACCTGATTGTGGGGAGCAGTTCTTGACTGTACTGGTTTCTTCAGCAAGGAGATGAACCTTTAGTTTACTTTTGATAATTTCTGCTTGGTGAGTGTCTTTGAATCCTAACATTTTAAATCTTGGATCAAGAAGCAAGGAGAGGCCCAAAGAACTGCTCTGTTCAATCTCTTTCACCAGCACTTCCATTTCATTGTCCATGCAGTTAACCACATCTACAGTGAGCGATGAATAGGATTTTTTCTTCATGTCAGAACAGTGATCTCTCAATCCATCCACATAAAGAATTCCTAATGCCCCTGCCAAGTAACCATCTTCACTTAATTTGACAGTCACTTCTTCCCAGGGCTTCAGGACTTCTACCAGCTCCAAACAAATCTGTCCATCACCAGAAGTAATCAATGGCATTGGTAGTGACGCTTCCAAACTCCTAATGACTCCCTCCAGTTCTGTAAATCTGTTCAGCATGTAGAAAGTAGTAAGCCATCTGGAATTATCATCCATAATAAGCTGCGATGGTGCATCACAAGAAACACCTCTCTGCATGGTACGAAGTTGCTCATTGGCTGATTCACTTCTTCTGAAGTAGGAAACAATGTCTCGTACTTTCACAAGCACTGGTTCAGCAATCTCAAGGCACTTTCTCACAATTCGATTAAGTTTTTGAGCAACACACCCTAAGTGCTGCCATGTATTTAATTCACTGATTCTAACCTTATCTGTTGAGTCATCAGTCACCACTAACAAAACTTGGTTTTCTAGTCCCCGCTCATGCACCACATGTTTGACATCATTTGCAAGATCATCCGAGGTGACCTGCCCTGTAGTTTCTGAACACTGCAACAACACATGCTGCATTACAAAGTCATTGTTAATGAAGTGAGCTGAAATGCTCATGAAACTATCCATGGTAACTGACGTCCAAGACTCACAGGTTATGCATACACCCCCTGCCGTAATTAACTTTTTTTGCACTGCCTTCAAGGAAGCCTCATACATGGTAGGGAGCAATGTTTTTAAAAGGTAATTCTCAGTTGGAAGTGTGTAGTTGGGATTCAGTGCGTGAATCAGATTAACAAATCCTGGTGCTTCAACCAGTGAAAGTGGCTGGTAATGCTTGATAAAAAACTCCACTAATATGGAATCAATGTCACCATTCTCAGAAAGAGTTATCATTTTTGGAGCAGCCATCAGTCCTTGTTGTTGCTGAAAATAGCTCCAATGTTTGTCTGGAACAATGGTTTCAGTTGGAGCTGCCCCCACAACTTCTTCCCTATTAATGCACATTCCAACTGGATTTAAGTAAGCTATGAAAGGGAAAAAATGTATTTGTCACCGAATGGCATAATGTCAATTTAATACAAAAGTTTAATTGAATGGAAATATTACCAGTGTTAGCAGTAGTCCTGGCTATGTCGCTTTGGTGGGTTGTGATGACTTTGGCTTGAGCAGGTGGCTGACCACTGCAATTGCCGACCAAGGCCAATTCATGAATGGATTTCAAGTGACTCTTCAAGTTTGTAAGTGTTGATCTGTATGAGATGGTCTTGTTGCAAAGATTACATTGCGCAAAACCATGAAGATTTGTCATAGTTGTAAAATAAGTCCACACTGAACTCCTTCTCTTTCTGTGACCCAGGAGAGTTTCATCTGCATAAGCCTGTCAACACAATAAAAAAGTGTTGTTATCAAATGAGTGACATTTTAGATCCTCACCAATGATGCCAAGAGTATTTACGATAATGTCTAAGCTACAAAAATTATAGTAATCTTTATGAACATATGCACAATATCCCTATATATCAGGTAACACATCTCGAAACAAAACATATCAATTTTTAAAAGTGAATGTTAATGTAGTAAGTAATTTCAAATCTACAAAATCTACTTTCAAATCTGCCCATGTATACTGGTAAACACTACAGGAAATCGATAGGAAACATATTTTTATCCAACAACTCAGTTTCTGGTACATGATTGAGACAACTGAAAAGGGCAAACCTAGATTTGCTCAACTGCATTTTGCAAAACTCTCCATTTAAATTTTGCCATCAATGGCAGACACCATATTTCTGGAGTTAATCACTGTTCATTAATCCTCCTGATGCCATCATAAAGAAACAATGTGTGCGCAAAATTATTGGATATGATTTTGTGTCAGGATAAGGCTAACCATAACAGAACTAAGGTGTTTGGTGTTTGGCCCAGAGCAGCCCCATGCAACTCCTACAACATGGTAGTTAATATAAAAGTCTCCTCCGTGGTGCTGGTGCATCCCCACATGGATCTTGTGATTTGGGCAGGCGCCTGAACCAACCCGAAACCACTGTAGTGCAGGTGGCGCGAACTCAAATGAGACTGGCCTCAAAATGCGACAGTTTCAACATGTTTTTGGCTTTGAGTGTCTAGGCAAGTGGGACGAGGAAAACAGGAAGTGAAAAAAAAAAGGATAGAAATTCATATTTGGTGGAACAGGCATGGAACAGGCCACATTCCTGATTTCTCTGGAATATTGTCAAATGGCAGTATTTGAAATATGTGAACTTATTTAATATTTAATTATGATTATTATTAATACTGATTTCCTTGTCTGACGTCAGATGTCTGAAAGGACGAGGGGAGAGGTCCTCCCTAACCCTGCGCCAACCCCTTACAGTCTAGTGAATTCATGTGTTGGTCATATGATTTAGAACTTGTAAATCCAATGCATGCAACCAAGGTGAGTGAGAGGAATGGTCTAAGTGGCAGCCTGTGTACATCAGAAGAATTAATCTGCGTGCATGGTCTGACGTGGCCCTTAGGATCTTCAACTTCTGTCACAATCCCGAACTTTGCCATCACTGCCTCATATTGCAACTTATTCATAATTTGTAATTGTAGGCAGCATTCTTCAAAACAATAATGACTAAGAGTATTTTATTTTATAAGTTTTATTGCATGAACACTCGATGTAAACAAATAAAAAAACGCCGCGTCTTATTACTAATATCACTGTACAACACTGCTAACCAGTTGACTTACAAGTAAGTCAGACAACTGTGTCCTGTGCAGCACCCTAATCCACACCAGCTGGCAGCTCATTGAGATTGTCAAAGATACCAATATTGTCAAAGCAAAAATGGAAATGACACTCCACCTTCAGGTAACTTCCACATGTCTTTCATTGAAGCAGTCAATGCAAAGTACTGGCTGTTTCTCACAATCTGCACAATATGTAGTAACTTTTTTTGATTTATTATCTGCTTCCTTCTTCCCACTCTGGCGCCTCCATCTGGCATAGCAACCAACACAACGGCGGCGACATTTCTTATAAGGTCCCTTAATTTTCATCAAAGTGTGGTATCTGATCTTCTGTATCTGCAGTTAAGAGCAAGATGTCAAACCCATATGGTTTTTGCTATCCTCCTCTTACAAATATTTAGGAATAATAATAATCTTTTACTAATCACACAAACTAAGCTCATAAAACTAAAGGATTCAATATTCTTGAATGCCTACTGGAATAACTCATAACATTGATGGAAATTCATCCAACAGCTGACCACATTTAAAATCCCACACTGAACTTGGGAGATCTCACCCAAACTTTCAAGTAAAGGCAAAACCTCAGGCATCCCTCACTGTTTGTTTCCGCAGTTTTGCCCCCAGAACATTCGCTCCCAGTGCATATGAACCCACAGCATTTTGGTCTCCAGTGCTTTGGCCCCAGAATTTTAAAATAATTTGTCCATGAAACCGTTGCAAAATGACGCAATTGATTAACACAAACACTCAAAATAACAACAAATTATAACACTTACAAATCAAAATTTTGGGCAATGTCATGAAGGTACTTCATTAAATCCATGTGCTGGAATTGTCGTGTGATCCTCAAGATTTGCTCCGAACGTGTCATGTAGGTTTTTTCCTGCGCTGGTGGAGCAACACCAGAAATCGCCAGCTCGATCTCAGCCTCATTCTTGGCTTGTTCTAGTTTCAGGGCATAAATTAATTTCCAAATGGAGGGCTCATGACTGGGTAGAATTGACGAAAACCCTCGATGCCATCCCTCGATTGCTCTAACTGTATGTGGAATGCCCTTGTAGGTGTGGTCGAAGCAGTTCCACATTTCCACGGCATATTGGGGGGCACATCGTGGCCTATCCCGAACAAATTTGCCAATCCAAGTGGTTTCGAAATAATCAATAAATTCTTCTAAAAGCTCACCTTTACTTTCAAACCAGGGTGAAGACAGAAGCTGTTCATAGGAGGACACCACATTTTCTGCAGGGACAAATGCCAGAGCAGGCAGATGACGTAGCCAAAGAGCAAATTCTGGCTCTTCTTTACCTTGATACTTTTCTCGTACATGACCAGTAATGTGCCTGTTCAGGTCTTGGCAGAAGTGGAAGAAACATCCCCGCACTCTAATGCCAGGAAACACAGACTTGAAAGCCATTTCTGCTGCCACTTCAAAATCGAGCATTACTTCTTCAGGAGTCCATGATGGCCTCAACCTTTTCAGTGCCTCAAAAAGTTTCTGGTAGGTGGCCTCTTTTCTATCTGGAAGAAGTGCAAAAACCAAAGGTATATTGCATTCGTATTGTATTGCATGGATAGTATAAAGTTGATTAAATGGCAAAGGGGTTGATTTGAATGTTCCATCTGCCAACACGTTGGTTGAAGAGGCCAAGAGATCCAAGTTCATGGCTGTGCCCAATATGAGTATTCTGTCATCGCTTGGGCCACTATCGAATAAGATGAATGGCTCCTCTTTGAAGCTGTTGAATGGTTCTGGGATTTCAATATCCTTCAATGATTGCGTAGCAGGAAGTGGAGCTAATATGGCATTTCTTTGGCTACGGATCGCTCTTTTCAGTGATTCCTTCTTAGGGAGTGAAGCCACCACTGATACTGGCTTGTCCGTCATGACAGCTGCTATGATATGTGCAGGGGAATGTTGAGTGTTTCCTGCCTGCGTCTTCATGTCATTATATGCCTCTCTAGCCACCTGCCGCACCACATTCGGTGGATGGTTATGGGTACCGCTACGATGGATGATTTCACCATGTAGAGTATGGACTCGTCCGCGACATCTAGATTTGTATGATTCTTCACACTTCCAAATTTCTTTATTGCTACACCCTGCCTTCTGGAAGATGTAACTATATCCACAGTCCATCAAGAGCCTCTTTCCTCTGTTTGTGGAAGTCATATGAAGCGGCATCTACGTAAAATTAGACAAAGATATTTATAGTAACAATTTTGAGTGCTGTAAAGGGACATTTCCCTAATTACGAGGAGTGATCAGAAAGTAAGGTCTCCAAGGCTGTAACTTTTATTCTGTATGAATACAAATGACGAAACTTATACGGTACATGAGGACAATAGAGATCTACTTTTCTACATAGTTTCCACACCGAAGAACGCACTTATCCCATCGCCAGACCAGTTTCTCAATCCCTTCCCAATAGAAAGGGGTGCCCTGTTGACAGCACCAGTCACGCACAGCCTTCTTCACCTCATCGTCGCTTCGGAAATGCTGACCTGCCATGTCTGCTTTCAGGGCTCTGAATAAGTGATAGTCTGTGAGGGCTAGGTCAGGACTATAGGGTGGGTGAGGAAGAACATCCCAGAGGTATCCATTCAGCAAAGCCATGGTGTCCCTCAATGTGTCCAGATGGGCAGACATGCAGGTCAGCATTTCCGAAGCGACGATGAGGTGAAGAAGGCTGTGCGTGACTGGTGCTGTCAACAGGGCACCCCTTTCTATTGGGAAGGGATTGAGAAACTGGTCTGGCGATGGGATAAGTGCGTTCTTCGGTGTGGAAACTGTGTAGAAAAGTAGATGTCCATTGTCCTCATGTACCCTGTAAGTTGTGTCATTTGTGTTCATACAGAATAAACATTACAGCCTTGGAGACCTTACTTTCTGATCACTCTTCGTATGATGGTTTGAAAATGAACCTTTCATCAAAAAATGGGGGAGAGGTGGGAGAAATCCTACATTACTATAAGTACTGTACCAATATTATGCTGGATCTTGCACAGCACCTTTTTGGGATCTGCAAAGTGAATGCTTAAGAGGAATCAAAGTTAATTGTAGTCTGCCATGCAGCTGGCTGTGGCGGTCCATTGCCAAGTAAAAAGCATCCTAGGTGCATCAAGAAATAATTTGAAATGACAAATTGATTGAATGTGAAAGTTCTAGGCTTCCTTTGTAGCCATGGTAAAAGTAAGTCACATTAACTTAGGGAGGCTGAGTGGTGCTGCCCACAAACACACGCGCCCACGGATGTTTCGTCTCGGGTGGTATTTCCAACAGACTAAACCACCCGGGGGAGTTCACTAAAAATGGCCATGTTTAAGACATTGCACTGCACCTTGCACATCCCCTCCTGTCATCCTGCCCGTGGGCCAGGGCACTTCGTCAAAGGTTCCAATAAATAAAGGTCCGTGCAATACCCCAAGAGGGGTCCAAGCACTACCCGGATTTATTTATTTATTACTGGTGTGGTCACCTCAATGCCATGCATGTAACACCAACACAAAGTGACTGCAGCATTGCCACACACTGACACACACTTTACAAAATTCAGAGGAGAAACCATGTGGGGCCAAATACCCTGGAGGCAAATATGTAATGGGGCTGTACACTGTACACATCGGAGCGAATATTCTGGGGATAAAATTGTCCAGGGGCAAAACTGTGAATACAAAACATCCAGAAACAAAACCATATTAATGCCACTCATAATCTGGTTCAATTTCCTTGGCTCAATGATTTCTATATTCATGACCTTTGTATTTGCAGGAATCACCCTTTATCCATCACAAAATACTGTATATGCCATGATTAAATCCAACGTAAGTGATATAATAATATCCAATACTAGTGCCATTCCATGCTACAGGGTGTCCCACTACCTCCCGAACCGGGAAAATGGCGCACAACTGGTAAACCACTTGATGTAGGGCGATGAAATCTTACGGGTACATACCTTGGTCTGTAACAGTAACATATTGTCATAGAAGATGCTGAAAGTGGCCGCCGTTTGCATCCAAGTAGGTCTGAACATGTTCGCGAAAGTGCAGGCCAGCATCTCGGGAGTTATCCCCTCAATTGCGTAAGGCAGCGGTTCCCAACCTGGGGTACGCGTACCCCCGGGGGTACGCCGCAGGATGGTCAGGGGTACGCGAAAGAAAAGGAGCAATGGCGGATTAATCAATATATTGCACCTGGCTGACTGCAAAGGGAAATCCTTCAGTTTTTGGGCAGACATCAGCAGAGAATATGAACAGTTGAGCGACAAGGCGCTTCAGTTTCTTATGCCATTTACCAGTACGGAGCTGGTGGAGAGGGCTTTCTCGTCTTATACATTTATAAAAAATAAATACCTCAATAAGCTCAGTGCAAGTCCAGATTTGAGACTGTATCTGACATCAATTGAACCAGATTTCAAGAAATTATGTGGTTCAAAACAAGGTCAAGAAACTCATTGAACATTTCCTGTGTGTTATGTTATTCATGAAACAAGATTCCAAATATATGGACGTGTGCGCGCATATTAACTATTAATAATAATTACATATGTTAATCTTTAAGTATCATTTGAATTTGAATGTAAAAATATATGCTTTGTATATCTTATTGTTGCTTTGCATTATTATCCTATTACTGATTAATTTATTTCCTGTTACAGCCTATATTTAAAATAACAGCAGGTATTTATTACAAACATTCTCCATTAGGGATAAGGGGTACAATTTATGGGAATGGGCCGCCAGAGGGTACGTAAGTGAAAAAAGGTTGGGAACCGCTGGCGTAAGGGATATTTTCCTGCAGTGCTGGGATAGTTCTTGGTTTGTTTTTGTAGACCTGTCCTTTTAGGTAACCCCACAGGAAATAATCTGGTGGAGTTAAATCGGGTGATCGTGGTGGCCAAATCCCCTAGGAAATGACTGGGCCTGGGAAGAAGGAATTGATGACGGCCATGCTGACCCTCAATATGTGGCATGTTGCTCCGTTCTGCTGAAAGTAGCCAAATCATGGATACACGATTTTACCGGAGGCTTCCGGCCACCAAACTTCTTCACGAATTCCACTTGACACTGCTTGAATGACTGGGTTCTCCAGTACGTGCGCACCAGAAACACGCGCTCTTCCAGAGTGTAGCGGTACATGCTTGCGCCTTATTCCGCTCAGCACACACCTGCAGCCAGTTTTTCTCATGGATCAAGCTATGTCCCTGTAAAATTTCATCGCCCTACATGAAGTGGTTTACCAGTTATGCGCCATTTTGCCGGTTCGGGAAGTAGTGGGACACCATGCATTATGTAATACAACACACCATGTAACTTTAGAAGGATTAATGTTATAAGTAACAAAAAAAAATTTCAAATGCCCCTCTCGATCACTGAGAGTAAGTAATTCATGATGTCACCATCATGCCTTGAAAATACATATCTGTAAACATCCAGTACTCACTTGTCAGTGCTTCAAAGAGGAAAGACTAAGTATTCACTGTCGGATCCCTAAGGTGCTCTTTATATCATAGGGAATAAATTAATGTGACAAAAGACCAGCATAATGATAATAATAATAATAATAATCTATCAATTGTTATCAAATTTTAGAGCTGCAGAGAAACCTGCCTATAGTGGTTCACCAATTTTGTTTAATACTGAGCAATTTTGATTATATCCAACTGAAATACTTTGGAAATCCTCTGCCAGGAATTCAATAAAATTCAGTATAGAACAATGAGCAGAACTTCACCCTTCTCTCTATTCCCTCCCACCTCCCCCACGCCCCACTTCCAACTAGCAATTTATTGTAACGTAGAAAATTTAGGGCTAAAAATAACTCGGTTGAGTAAAAAATTGGATAGGAAATGTTGAAGAGAGTTCGAGAAGCCACTTATGCCAAACTTGAGAGGCCAAGGTCAAGTCTTTTTTGCAAGATTTTTTTTTGTAGAGTGAAACCTGTCCATTGTGGAATTTCCCTGAAAACTGGCATATGGACAGCAGTAAATACCAAGTCAAATATAGCGAAAACTTGTCCACAATGGAAAATTTTTAAGGTCCCTTGGTATTCCACCTACACAGGTTTCACTCTAACTTGTATATTTAAAATAAAAAACCTTCCCAGCATTACAATTTTTATATTTATATTGATGCAAGTTTTTGCAAAGCGATACTGCAGTTTTATTTACTGTTAGAAAAGTGAAAAATCTACCGAAAAACAGCAATAACTTATGGAAAAACAGTAGGGTGTTGACAACAGAAATTTTTATCACTGCTGTGACACCTCTCCAATTAGGGTTATGTCACAATCAACTCATATTGTCACATAAATCTTACCTTATTCAATGTGTTGCCAGACACACTGCCCTCAGCAATTGCTGCACTGCAGATGCTATAAGCATCAAAGTTGGCAGAAGGATTGCTCTCACCTTCCCCAGCATCCAACTTGCCTGCCACTTCATTTGACCATTCCTGCTGATAAAAACAAACAATAGATTTCAAGCAGCAGGCCATATATCTGAGCATTGCATACCGTATGATTAAAAGGTTTAAAAACATACAGTAAAACTTCTATAAGTCAAATCTCCATGGGACCGGGAAAAAACTTCGAGTTATAGAAGATTCGAGTTAGAAAAGTTCGCAATTTTTTAAGCACATAACTCTATAAGGAAACCTACCTTTATATCCAGTGACAAAGGTGTTCATAACTTGAAAATAACTATCACTATCACACTTACAATGTTCCTCATTGTTTTGTTGTGAAAAAATCTCCATCATGGACATTTGCCTACCCTTAGACTCAAGGATTCATTTGTCACAATCGAGTCAAACACTTCTTTGGCTACGTCTGGTAGACGGAGATCAGGAAATTGAGCCTTTCTGTACATGTGGCCTACTCTCGACCATTCGGCTGGGAAATGAGAAATTTTCTGGACTTGCAACATGAACTTCGACTTCTGAAATGCATTGATATCCCATCATAAGGCCCTGCACTTCACTTTGAGTTATGGAGAACTTCGAGTTAGAAATTCGAGTTAGGGAAGTTTATTTCCTATTATTTTACATTGTGACCAACCAAGCTCATCATTTTCTTCGACTTATAGAGAACTTCGACTTAGGGAACTTCGACTTAAGAGAAGTTTTACTGTATGTCAATACAGCATTGTTACTCCACAATTCAATTAACATTTGACTTAAAATAGTTGCGTTTTTGTTTCAATGTTAGAAAAGTGAGAGCTTAAATGTTTTTTCATAATTAATGTTCTTCACATTATGGTGCAGAGCTGTTTATTTTTCTACAATGATTATCTTATGCACACAAAAATTAACATTATTAATAGTGAATATAACCTACCTTCTTACTGACACACACTTCGGTGGTTTGCAAATCCTGAGCCCACTGCACTCTCTAGCCACCAATGATGTCGCGACATATTATTAAAGTTAACCAGCCTTTCACACAGGTTTAATCAAATTAACAAAATCATCATGTTGCCACACTAACTCTGTAAACTACTCCTCCCTATTTCCCCTATGCTTGGTATCAACTGCAGTTTACGTAATGTCAGCACAAGTAAACCCTCTTTTTGGTAATAATAAACCTTGGTGCAATAATACCATCTTAACAAACACAAATGCTTCTTCTCTCAAGCACAATTTCTGGTGTCCATACCTGCACTTAGTCATAGCGTATTAGACTCACCTGCAACTGAGCATCCATGGATGTTTGACTACTGCAGCTTGGAGAATCCCCATCACTTCGTGAAACCTGTCCTGAACACTGTGCCGGTTCTGCCCAGGCTGAAACAACATTGGTGATTTTCAATCCTCCTGCAATTTCCTGAGATGATTCGTCAATTTGGCCATCTTCAAGGGGTTCTTCTTTCACAATCACCTCCAAGTGATGAGCACAGGTGTCCACGCCTTCAGGTATTTCACTTTGTTGTGATGTTGTGGGTGTCTCTTCGTGGTAAGGTGCTGAAAGAGTTTCATTAATTGTTTTCTACTGAACATATCTCTGGGGCCACCTTTTCCATTTGTTGCTATGCTAAAATCTTGTAACTTTGACACAAATGTAACACAACAGAACAGCAAGCAGAGGTCATCTTACAACCAGCACCTGCTTAAGACACTAATGTTTGTGAGGTGGAAGCACATTTCCAATGCTTCTAGTTATGTTCCTACTTTATGGGGACATGAACGAGTTGTCCTAGGCTGCTATGGCCCAGAAACCACTTATGGTCCTACTTTCAGTGGGGCTTAACGTCGGCCTATTTCTGCTTCTAAGGCTCAACACCGACGCCAGGGGGTGGTCCTCCTCCTGGAAATTTGGCCACTCTGGGGATCTTTAACGTGCGCGCGCGCAATGTCACAAGCACACGGGACCGACGGCTTTACTTCCCCTCCGAAGGAATGGGGAAGTAGCCTTGGTCTGGGATTTGGGATTTTTGTTCATAACTAGCTAGCCCATGCCTGTAAACATACATTCCACCACTTTGTTGCATCAAAATGACATTACTGGATAAATTACGGCACATTTAAAAGTGCCTTCAAAATTGGCGGGAAAAACGCGGGGGCCCGGGTGGTGCCAATCGATAGGGTACACTGAAAAGCCTGGTTGACTGCGAGATATGAGGAATTTGACTTTGAATTAACCGCGGACACGACGGAAAGCATTCGCAAGAAAGCTGTAGGCCATCGAGGTGGAGAAAAGGGGCCTTCATGTGCCGAATTCGGGTGACAGATAATTCCTACCAGTTGGCACCACTGTCAGCACAGGAGCGACTTGAGCGGCCTGGAATAAATACGCGCCCCGGCCGCTATCTTGCTCACGGAATGGGATGGTTGCTAACAACAGCGAAGCATTTTACAACAATGACGGGGCGCGTTCTATAACACCATTTTTGCGTTCATTTCACTTCGCGTGACGTCAATATTTTACAGGCAAACAATGACGTCACCATTTGTCTACGAAAAAACGCCAATATCTCCGGAACTGAAACTGATATCTTAAAATGGAATATGCCAAAAAAATCCAAAAAATATGGGCGAATTTATTATGTAGTTTCCAAAATGAAGGCTACTTCCCCATTATGGTCCTACTAGAATTCTCAATTGTTAAACCCCCTACAGGTATCAAATTTTCGCTGGCTGGACAATCAAAGTGCTGTGCGTGACGTATCAGGCTTTAACTTTGCAAGAAAGGTCTGAAAGTAATAATTATTCGAAGCAGCCACTGCCTGGTTTTTTCTCACCGTGTAGTGTTGGTCACTTCTCCTCCACCTTTATGTGCCCATTTCAGCCACTAAAATTACCATTCTGGTACCTCAGGGGGCAGATATTAATGCTGCATTGTGCATTTTGAGATTTAAACCTAATCCAGGGTGACTAATCCTACGAATTTTTCAATTGTATACACGAGCTCGATTCTGAAACACATGTTGAGGAAGTCTCAGGTTTATGAACAATGCATGATGTATGATCTTATGACATACTTACGAATGGGCTCGCAAGGCTCTCCCCCGTAAGGATAATTATTTATAATTATATCTCCACTTTCATCACTTCTTCATACAGTATGTTGACCGACTACATGTACAACGTAAATGCTATGCAGGGTGAACGGAAACTCGCAGACAATTGCCTGGTTGACTTATAGTACTCGCCAAACTAATATAGGGATGTTCAATGAGTTTTTGGCTCCATTGTGTAGTTAATGCGTATGGCGCACTTAAAGTGTAGAGGGCCTGATGGTGGAATATGAGGCGAAAACGGCAAAGTGCATGGGTGTTGTACCCGGATTCTTCCTCTGACAGGATTTGATCATCTAATGCACATGGACGATGTGTTAAGGGACCGGAGGCACTCGAGCTGACTTTGCTTCTTTATAGCTGGCAGAACGGATGTGACGTCACAAAACTTTGATAGGGTCGTATGCATTAACTATGCACAGGAGCGCAAAACTAATTGCACATCTCTATATTAGTTTTACGAGTACTAGCAGTCTAACTGGCGATTGTCTGCAGTTTCCCTTCACCCCGTATAATTATTAATTCATAAATTACTTCCTTCGTGGATGTAATCAACCCTGCATGACATCAGCAGTTCATATTATTACCATATAATTATGAGCTGTTCATCAGGGATCCAAACCTGACTTACGAACGTTCCCAGGAACCTAACCTGATTCGTTGACCCGGGTCTTCCTGTATATTACAGCAGGTGATGTAATTATGTAAGTGGAGAGACACCTTCACACCTGATTCTTTGCCTGTTTCTTCCCTATCTTGGTCCTCTCTTGGCCTCTTCCTGCTGCTCCTCCGCATCTGCCGTCCCTGCGACGTGTCCTCCTGCTGTTCCCTCACCTCCGCTGCAGAAGCTCTGGCCGTGACCTCCCTAATGACCAGCTCCTCAAGGGCGGCCATCCTCCTCTCCAGCCTCTCCCCTTGCTCCAGGCTCCTCTCCAGCAGCTTCCTGTTCTCCAGCAGCATGCTGACCACTCTCTGCATGCTCACCTCGCCCTGCACCGGCCCCTTCCTCCTCTTGCCAGCCATCTGAGCCCAATGCAGCAGCGGTCAGTGGCGATGACCCCCTTATGCTTCGGGGACACCCAGGCGAGCGACGGTCGAGTGGTCCAAAGTCGAAGAAAGAACAGAGAAGCCAAGAAGAACAACAATGGACGGAATGGCGTTATGGCGACCTCAAAAATAACGTCGCGTTGGTTCACTAGCAGCTCTTGATATCGCTGCTACTCTCCAATCGCGTCTGATTATACACTTTGGCTATTTTGGCTGAAAACAATGCTTTTTTTTAAAAAAAAATTACCCAATGTGTAGCAAAGCCATTTTTTTAAATTCCTCGAGTGGCAACTTACATAGGAGGCTAGCAAAATTAATTAACAATTCAAGTACGGTACCGTAGGTCTCATATCTTGCAACTTTTCTGGATCATACTTAACGAAGAGGGGTCTGAACCACAATCAGAACGTATTCTTCGTCTGTAAATAAATAAATAAAATTTCCATTAAGTCATGCCCGATTTTTGAAACAAAATATAATATCAGGTCGGATCATTCATATTTTGCTGTCGAGAGTGTACCTCTGATAATGACAGCCTCGTCTTTCTGGGTCTGTACGCGCAGGTATGTGAGGTGACTCAGTGGGTCCATCTCCCTGAAGATCATCTTTGCTGATATGGACAGGACGTTGCACAGACGCACGTAATAATCGGTCACGTCGTCCGAGAAGGTCGACTTGATGGAAACGCCTTGAAATATACCAATGACAGAAATGTTAGATATACAGCCCATATTGTTTGTCAACTACACCTCGATGTTGTCCTGACAATATTACGCACCTTCTGAGTTCATGATGACAACCCCCAAAACACCCTTGTGCGACTGGATACGTTCCAATGTGGCATCTATGTCAACATCCTCTGGTCTCATCTGCAACAAAATCAGTTGTCAGGAAGTTTGCACATTGCACCAAATCTTCAAATGCTTGGCTCACCATGGTCACTACCAGAATAATGAATACCGGTGATCGAACTCTCAACTACTCCAAATGGACCAAATATTGGAATGCTATAAGTGTTGACAAACAGCTAGTTGCCAAGGAAATAAAAAAATATGCCCACTTTAATTTTCGCATAAGAAGATCCAGTTCTCATGTATAGGCCTATACTGGGAAATTGTCTGTAGGCGCTACACATAATTTAAGTGCCGAATCTATGTCCATTTTTCAAGGCGACGCCACATAGACTACGTTATTTTCTAATGCACAGTAGGCTACGTCTTTTGCAATAGATAAACGGCAATGCGTAATACAATGGCACCTATATCAGCCTCCTTAATGATAACCTTTACTGATCTACACGGTGATCAGTATGTTCTATTGTAAATATGTATTTGGAGAATCTTTGATGCCAGAGTGCATACCTCATATAAAAAAAAAGCAAACAGCATAAATTTAATTTAACTTCTCCCACCCTGACTTCTCTTGGGGGGGGGGGGGGGNNGGGAATCAGTAGTGGGAGAAGACTCCTTAATGAGATAATGCACATAAGATAACTGAATCTTGGCATAACGTCTCGAAGTTCATTCAGTTACACGATAGCGGAGCTCAGTCAGAGACACACAGGTGGATTTATAGAAATTGGTTGAATTTGACAAAGACAATATCTGAAAAGGTAAGGTTTTGTTAGGCATTACGTGATTGATTCAAACTTCCAAACTGTGAATAAATATCAACTCTTATTAAATGTATAATTTTATCACATCATTAAGAATTCTTTCTAGATCACTGCATATATTCTGGATAAAAAATAGACACATTGATCACAATCATCATCTTTCAAAGGTATAATTAGTTTTTAATTAAGAATGAACGAAAATGTCAAATAATAGCGCATTTCTGAGGGTTGCCGTCATTATGTTGCACATTTACATTGCCAATTTTACAAGGATGAGTCTCTTGCTGCTGCAGACAACATAATAGTCCCTGTTGTGTATAAGATGTGAAATAAATTTTGTTTTTACACTTTCAGGATGCCGTTTTCACTGCGGAATTTGCTGCGCGGAGGGAAACGTCCATCTGCTGAACATGTAAGCTTTCTTCATTATAAAAACCCAGTATTGTGCATGCCAACTAAACAACACGTTCGTGTCAGTGGCATCAAATTGGAAGCGTTGAGAGTGCATATTGAGAGCGGACTTCATCAGGAAACCCTGGTATAATAAATGATTACAGCCAAAGGGCCTACTGTGGGAAGCCCCATCAGTAATATATTATTACTGTGATGCACTTGAGATTGGCTTGAGGGGATATCAGAATCCCCGAGTGTTAAGACCTTGATTCAAGAGCGATTTGGGACATTCCCATCAGTGAGATAGGCTACAAACTGGGGTAGTTAGGCAATGAATAATACTGTTTAAGCAAGAGGTAGGTTCTGCACGTGGTAGCATATCACGTAGCAATGACATGGTAATGTGAGATGACATTGTCATCACCCTCAGGTTAACATCTGCGTGGCTGCAGCAAGAGGAGACATGAAATTGGTCCGAGAATGTCTTCACAACAACTCCAATCTGACCATGCGTGACCAATTTGGATGCCAGCCCATGCACATGGCAGCAATGTACGGGCACATGCAGGTGGTCCGATTTTTACTGGACAAAGGCGCGGACGTGGACGCCCTGGAAGTGGACAACCTCACTCCTCTCCACTTCGCCTCATTCAGCGGACATCGCGACATCGTTGCTCTTCTTCTGGAACGCGGTTCCAAGATCGACGCCAAAGCTAAAAATGGAGGACACCCTATCCACATTGCAGCCAGCAGTGGTAAGCTAGACGTTGTGAAGCTTCTTCTGGACAAAGGAGCCAAGGTGCATGAACCTGGAGAATACAGCTGGACACCCCTACACTATGCAGCCAGCGAGGGACACTTAGGGATCGTCACGCACCTTTTGAAACGAGGAGCCCATCTGGAGGCGGAAGACAAAGATGGCAACCGAGCCCTGCATCTCTCTTCTGCCAAAGGTCACGAGGAGATAGTGACCCTGCTGCTGGACAGAGGGGCTAGGATGAACACACCAGGATGCGACAACTGGACTGCCCTTCACTTCGCTGCCAGTGAGGGACACAGCGATACGGTAGCCCTCCTTCTGGACAGAGGGGGACAGCTGGATGCTCCAGATAAGGATGGTAACCATGCGATACACCTGGCCACAATCAATGGACATGTGGATGTTGTCACCATCATCCTGCGAAAAGGAGAGGATGTCAATGCCAAGACGTTTCAGAATGTTACACCGTTGCTTCTGGCTGCTGAAGTAGGATCAGTCATCTTGGTGTCGATTCTTTTACAAGCAGGAGCCGATCCCAATGCCGAAGATAATAATGGGGACACCCCGATGTTTGTGGCTGCCAAAAGTGGATATGCAGATGTTGTCAGAATTTTTGTAGAGGAAGGAGTAGCTTGGCCGAATAAAACGGCAGAGCACGAAGAACTTCTAAATCGGGATGATGAAATAGGAGGCATTCTTCGTAGCAGATGATATTACTCTCTGGTGCATTAATAACAGACATTCTTGCATTCTTGCATTCTTTTATTGCAGAGAAGTGTGAATGCTGCGGAGGGCGCAGATCCTGAACCGTAAAGTCGAATATGCTCTATGACAAATATTATAAAAATTACTGTGCCCTTTTTTTGCTTGTACGTGACGTAAAATAAATTAGAGAGTGATTGAATAAACCTTGTCTTCCGTACACTGCACGAGTAAGTTTAATGGCGGTTGGCTGCATGGTATTTCCGCTACCCATTTTCATCCTTAATAATCCGGAACATATTATCGTAATAAACAGAAATTACAGCAGTCTTTCTACCTAATGTATTTCACTTCAGTGCCCCACAAATTAATTTCCCTTTCAGATACATACGGGCTTTTTCTTTCAATGTAGCCTGCGATTATTTCAGGTATGCAATAAAGTGCTCGGACCGTGGCTTGAACCAAAAAACGGTTACATACTTCTTAGGGATTAATTCTACGTTCACACAACCGTTTTTCTCACTTATAAATTCTGATGTGTGTATAGTCGCACATTACGGAGGTAATGACATATTGTCGTTCTTCTTCGTCCTACTTACATTATCTGCGCCAGATACTGTTATAACATCACACATGTAGACTGATAAAATTATATGTAGTTGCGATATGTATAGGCCTACTCATTACACTTGCATTCTTATATATACTGACAGAGATAACTATAATATAGACCAACATACTGCTTTTATGTGTGATGGATCACGCATATACCATATATTTATTATTACCAATGTTTTTATGATGTATGTCACTGCAATACATGTCAACATAAATTGCACCTTCATATTCAACTGGATATCATAATTATATATCATATAATTATATGGAGTCATATTTGCACAGCACAATGTCCAAATGAGAAAAAATGCATACACCCGATAAGTTACTGTAGAACGATATACATCTTCTGTGTACACATCAGTGACACGCAATCCTTATGTCACATACTTAGGAGTACTGCTAACCTACTATTTCATCCGAGCCTACTTAGCATATATATTTGCATGCTCAACGGTCTGTCTTAGGCCCACTGCATATTTTGAGTGGGTTTTTGAACCACTCTAATGACATTCTGAACCACATATGAGCATGTTACATTACAAGATTACACTACTATATTTTTGTTTTTATTTGTTCTCCTGAGAGGACACTTCCGGGAGTATCTCGGCGCATGCTCATCAAGAGTCTGAGGCCACACGAATGCCCAATGGCAAGGTGAGCCCGGCCCCAGGTAGGCCAAAGGAGGTGTGGGCAAAGTCTTCGAAGGGTGGGGGGGACAAGGGGTGGGGGAGGGGGAAAAAAAGGAGAAGAAGAATACAGACGCAAGAAAGAAGGGTAACGGTGTATATCAACTGGGTCATAACGAATAGTTCAAGGTTGCCTCGGGAAGGATAGGCAGATCCTTGCCGGCCGCAGCTTAGGTAAGTCATGTCCTCTTCATTTCAATCCCCGGTGCATTTAGGTTTAACATTTTTTGATGCAATCCTAACAATATGTGAAAGAAACTGGCATTGCAATATCTCTTAACCTTTTTTGTCTGATTTTTATCAAGTTGTTAAATTATACCAATAAATTGCGAATGAGAGCCGCATTTGAGTTACTTACTATATCAGAGCAATTCTGATGTGACATTACCAAAGAATATTATTGCAAGTCATTGAAATTGTACTTCGCCTTAATGTGTGTCGAGTGTATATTTATATGTGTCATTATTTATCGAATAATTGCTGATCGAGTAGTGTTATTGGTGCCAAAATTTTTGTAGGACTCTGATCTTGTTATTAGGGTGGAGCACAATTCCCCCTCCTGAAAGGTTTCTCCTATAATTTGGACACCCTAATTCTCAGGAGAAACATGAAAGTCACACTTAAGTGCCAATCATTAGCGACGGTCTATCATTACTAAACGATGCACAGTAGGTAGCAGGAAAAAGTCGCGCTAATTATACTGTCCTACACTCCTACTTCTTATGACACAATTTCGGTTGCGAACCTTGGACTTGGTAGGTAGTTTACTATCCTCAAAGTCACGCATGTAAATTAAACAACGTCGACTATTAATCATGGCTTTGAAAAATGTTTTCCTTGGCAAAAAGTGGGCAAAGCATTTTAGATGCATGCATAATGCAATTAAAAATAATACTGTATTACCCTGTTATAATAACCAGTCGTTACATGAAGCTGTACTGTATTTAATTACTGTGCATTTTATTGTAAATATCAAATTACACAAAATAACTAATAAGTAGCATTGTATTGTACTATTGTAGTATAGTTCCTATACTATAAAGCAATTTTATTTGTGGCAATTTGTCTAGAATAAACCGACAGGACACGTGAAAATTGTTTTCGATTTACAGTAGAGGTGGAAATGTAGCATAAATTTTTCCCGGAAGGGTTACGTGACAGAAAGGAACGCAGGCGAACCGTTACCTTTAAGTTGAAGGGACGGTTCTTTGGTGACCGCAACGTCCACTTATGGGCCATTCACTTATTACATAACACAAGATCTACACTTCTTAGCGCATGTCTAATACCCAGACACATGCTCTGTCCAGCGTGCATATAAATTAATGTAATGTTACAGGAAATATATCTGCAATTGCGATATTCCTGTATAATTATGCCAAATGTACATATGAGTGTTTTTTACATGTAATACACTTTATGTTCATTAATTACAGTAATTACAGTGCTAATATTTAATTTCCAACAAGTTAGTACAGACATCAACAAAGTAGTGTCACTACATTATTCAGTAACACGCGCATACAAAGCAAGTAATTGTGTTGAGGCAGAGAAATGTTGGTTGGAAAAGGTGAGATTTCACACGCGATAAAGGAGGACGAACCCTGTTGTGGTGATAATAGCCGTGCTAAGAGGTGCAATTGACGGAAGAGTGTGCATTCCACACCTACCTTTTCAACCGGTTCTCAGGCAGCAAACAGAGCTAACTGCGGCCAGGAAATCATTGACCCTGACTGTCACTCTTCTAATTAGAAGGGCGGAAAGAAGGTTCTGAAATGTCTCGGTATATGTCCAGCCAAGGGTGACAAGTAAGTTGCACTCACCATGATATTTCATGCACGGCTGCTTGTGACGGGTCTGGGTCAAATATATGCTGACAGACGCTCTAGTAAGAACAATATCATTATGAGGTTATTAATTATTTGGGATTGTTTGTGCAACATGTTTAAAGATCATCAATCATGGCAAATGAATATGACACTGCTGATTGTTTATTCTCATTATTTTTCTAATTGCCAGATCATCTCATACATGGAACTGTACACAGCTGTACACAGTAAACGCAGTGACACTTTATGCTCTGTTAGCAGAGAATATGACTATAAGAAATGTTTTAGCACAGCCTATCAATTGCTATCACGTTCGCTGACCGCTACTCATCAGTAGACACTTTCCGGATTTTACAGGTTTATAATTCTAACAGTATGTAGCAGCACTCTGTGTGTCCGCGTCTTTGTGCATTAAACGAGAAATTTCTCACCTCATGATTTACCGCATCACGTCAAATTGCATACGTGCCAGAGTGTTACACAATCGGAATTGTTACGGTTCGTTACTGTTTGAAGCAGCGGTTGCTGGAGGTATTTTGGAAGTATACTGTACCACAACTTAAAAATAACTTATTATACGATACCAAATAGTGCCAAATATTGGACACGGTTTAAAGCAACACAAATTAAATAATATTTAATTCCCTATCTGTGGTTTGTTCCTAAACTGCAGTTGGGTAACTTCATAATGCAAATAGAAAACAGGCCTACGGCGATATGTAGACCCATTTCCTGTAAGTTATTTACATTTTTTACTCCCTGGACATCAACGTTCCTGTGAGTAATTGCCCCCAACAAAAAAATTCACGTGGTTGCCCTCCAAAGCAGGCATGTGCCACACTTTGAACACCGACGGCACTGAGTGCTCATTTAACAAAATGAGAAGTGGTAACGTGAGCTGGAGAACAGAACTAATTAACGGTGCAACAACACTTAGCCAAGTAATCAGCCATACATTCTGATATATGGTCACGTTAATTTTCTGTCTTGTTAGTAACTGATGTTGTGTATCCTGCTGTCACTAATGATTGCAATGTGTCTCGTATATCAGTGTAAGGTCTCGGCTTGTGCGAATCCATGAGAGGGCGCCAGCAGATGCTGGCGGTGACGCTGGCGTGCTGGGTGTGCGGCGGTGCTCTCGGGGTGGCCAGAATCCCTCCACGGCCATGGACAGCGGAGGTCAACGAGGTCAACCCAGGAAGCGAGGTCATCGGCAGCCCCAACAAGCGACCTGATGACCACCAGCTCCTCATGGCACTCAAGAAGAGAATCCCTCTAATATCATCATCATATGCGTCAATGAAGGTCCAAGGTGTGGGTGCCCCAAAGACACATGCAACCCCTCATCCACCAACACCTTCGACCCCACCTCCTGCCTATTTCGCCTTCAGACCAGGGGACGCCCCCACAAGCACTTCTAGCACACCTTCCCCAACAGCCCCGCCCCCGACTCCGCCCCCTGCCCCTCCTCTCCAGTCCAAAACTCCGCCTCAGACTCAAGCTCCGCCTCAAACCTCGCCCCAAGCCCCGCCCCAAGCTCCACCCACCTCCCAGCAGGTTGAGAGCGAAGAGGACGAGTACGGCGGGTCGTCCATGGAATACGACGACGCTACAGGACCATTCTTCCTGAGACCACCACCTCCATCGGCAGAGTCATACTGGGAAGACCATCTGCTACCCCAAGAGGCCATTGCTGCTGCTCAAGGAGTTCCTGTGGAAGACACCGGAGCAGAGGATGACGAAGGGGTGTGGCGTCCTTGGCGTCCGATGCCATCCGATGCTCCTATCGCTCCTCCACAGGAAACATCCGCCGAAGACGATCAATTCGAAGGTACGTTGTCTCTAGCTGTCCATGTCCCGTGTACACAAATGCTCATATCGGTATATGTGTCATATTTTCCAAATATTTTCCCAACAGACACGTCATCAGAAGATTCGGACGAACCAGAAAAGCATGTCGGAGTTGGCACAGTGTCAGTGGTGGGAGCAGAACCTCTAAAACCGGAACCTGCTAACCTGGAAAAGGGGAACGAGGATGTTCCTGACCAGGTTATGGTCGAGACCAGTTCGCACAATGTCACCAGCGATTCTTCTCCGTCACCCCCTCCGCCTCCACACCAAAACCCAGTTCCACTTCCACCTGATGCCCACAACTTGATACAGACAACTGAAGCCCAGACTCCTTCAACACGTCTTCCGCCGCCGCCAAGTCCAGGCCAGCACCAAACGGAAACTCCAGCTGACGATGGTGCCTGGAAGCCCAATGCTTTTCACTTTCCCTTCCTTGAGGATGGAAACAACGAGGAGGCGGACCCACGTGAGGACACGCCTCCTTCCCTTATTCCTTCCGCCTCCACGCCGGAAGTCACGCCCATTAGCCCCACCCCTTCCACGCCTATACCGGACAGCTACTTCCCACTGGGACGTCCACATGACTCAACCCAGCATCAGTTTGCTCCCAGTCCAAGAGACCCATTAGTAGGACCACACCCTCACGTACCGGTACCAGTCACCCCTCCTTCGCACCTGAAGGAATCGGTGCTTCCACCAGGAGTGCCCCAAGGCCCGCCCCAGGGACTGCCCCAAGCCCTGCCTCCAGGACTTCCGCAAGGTCCTCATCCAGGACAACACCTAGGACCACTTCAAGGACCACCTCCGTTCCCTCATCCGCATGGACCACAGCATAGGCCATTCCCACAAGGTGTGTATTCAAGGACCAGGGTAGACAGGGTGATCATTTCTCATCAACAAAAGGCTGTATGTCCGTCCGTGGACATGTATCGGGGCCCAACCGCATGAGATAGCGACAAACGCTTTTCGGATTCGGATTCGGCATATCCTAAATAGGTTTCATGGTCAACTTCCCGGCGACCGTCCACATCCGGTGTACCCCGTCCACTGTGTACGCCAATGTCAAGTTATACATGCGGATGTCATTGGCAAATGATACTGAGAACTTTCTATATCGTTGTCAGATTTCCTTGGCAATGAGAAAAAGTATACTCGAATCACTGATTTGCCACTCTTGTTGTACTTGCAGGTAGACCTCCATACCCGCCCCCTCAGCACCTGATTGGTGGACCGTTCCGTCATGGGCCACACCCACAACGCCCACCAATCTTCTTCATGAGGCCACCACCTCCACACAGGTTCCCCAACGACAATCCCGAATTGCGACATCGCCAGCCTCCACCATCAGACGGTCCCAAGCAGGACACGCCCCATGCCCCGCCCCATGCCCCGCCCCATGCCCCGCCCCACGCTCCTCCCCATCCTCCGCCCCCACCAGCTGAGCGGAAAACCGGGCTGGGAGCTGGCATCCCACTTCCCAACATCCTGCCCCAGTTCCGTCCAACAGCCCAAGTGTTGCCTGAGGACCGCCTACCACTCTTTGGACCGCCTCCTTCTGGAGACCACCCGCCCACCAAGAGGCCTGAGGGCGTTGGCACCCGCCCGTCAATCTCCAGAAGGGCCGGATCTCCCTTCAATCAACCCCGCTCCGGATGGGACGACGATCGTCCACATTGGGCCAGACCAATTCGGGCGGAGCGTGTCAGAAGGCCCCGCCCACCTATCAGTCTCTCGTTCTTTGATCGACACCAACCGAACTTCCCAATGGGAAGGCCCATATCTGCAAGACCTCCCCCTCAGTTGTCATACCCTGATTTGCCCCGCCCACTGTCAGACGCACCTACGAGTCCTCCAAAGCGCAGGAGGAGACCAAAACCCAGCCGAAGAACTACCACCACTGCCAAACCCACCACCAAGAGCCCCACAAGGTCCGTCGATGACCCTGCCAATTACCGTCATTTCACTGTTTCAGCAGTAATGAGAGCTCATGGTTCCAGTGACAAGCATGGCAAGAGCAACCTTCAAGCAAATAACAACAATAGAGGCACCTGGGAGGACGTTCCTCCTCAGTTGCAAGGGGGATTCCGGCCTCTTTTTGCTCAAGACACATAGGTGTGACCAGTGGACTCTAATGTTAACTTATTTAAATTATAACGAGACCCAAGTTAAACGCGGATTGTAAAAAGGTGATTGTTATGTTCCAGTTGTTGAAAACATTGCCATGTAGGAGAGTGATGGTGTCTGTCAAATAAATTATTCTCCCAAAATTCGGTGTGTCTCATCGTCGTCACCAGCATCACAAGTACTGTACAGTACAGTCAACAAAGTATTCACGCCTGCAATGCACACTTCCCTCCTCACAAGTGCGGCATGTGGGTTGCCACCGAGTGTTAGGATAAGAAGTCCTTGTATCATACCCACGCATTCCAAGTAACAACCGCCATGGCGCCATCTCTGGTTGCAATGTGCTATGTGCCACACATTACACTTTATGGTACTGTAACTGTACCTGACCTTGAACTGCACGCGCTGCAAACTACCAAAGGTGGTTGTAGGGAGGGGCCAAGGACATTGGGGGTGAAGGACCTGGCTGACCATGGGGTAGTTTTTGCCTCTTCCCAATACCTGATCCACCTGTTTAGGTTTAGGTTTATTAGAAAGGAGCCAATGCAACTATGGCTATCACAGAGGATGCAAAGATGAGACAGAAACGAAGAGAGGACACTGCTGGTATCTCTCTTAGTTTGTCTCCTATCCCAAAGACCTGCCTGACTTTGGTGGCCATGCTAATAGACGAAGCTACCACCAGCATAGCTCTCGGGGTCACGGGAGAAAAGCAAGCCTCACCACCCTGGTCAAGGTAGAGACACTGTTGGGGGGGGGGGGGGNGGGGGGGGGGGGGGGGGGGGACCCACCTGTGGTTACATCATTACGTGATGAGATGATCAGTCATTACTGGAAGAGAAATGCTTGGGACCCTGTATCCTATAAATTCACACAATCAGAATAAAGCATACTTTATTACCACCCATAAATATTATAAAATGAATCTTCAACCCACGCTAATATACATGAAAAATGTCACACCAACCTCGTTAATAAAAAGCATTAAAGTTCTCGAGGAAAATGGGGATTCAGTGTGGTATATCTTCGACCTGGAATGCAAATCCTAGACTTTTTTGTTAGATGAGACACTCTCTTAAAGGTCTTCTTATGGAGAAAAAACGTTACTGGTGTGTTTGATTGCTGCACTGCCCAACACTGATTCATTCAACAGTGACCGACTTTGCAAGGTTCCTGGGGCAGTCCACATTGCATCCGCGCATCACAGCAATGTGATATGAGAGAAGCTGCATTGGGATGACGGTAAGTATTCCCTGGAGGCAGTCGACAGTGTGAGGGACCTCCAGAATGCGAGTGGAGAACTTTTGAGTCTCCTCATCACCCTTTTCACAGATCAGGATGGGTCTGCCTTCCCTGGCAGTCACTTGCTGCAGTGCATTCATACATTTCTGAAAAAAGTACAATAATGGGATGTGATAGACACACTTGCATAAAATGACATCCAGTAGTAGGGAATTAGCAACCACCTACCACATAGACAGGATCTCTGGTCATGATCATGATGACAGGCATGGCCTTGTCAACCAGAGCAAGTGGGCCATGCTTCAATTCTCCAGCCAAGATACCCTCTGAGTGCATGTAGGTCAATTCCTTAATCTTCAGAGCTCCTTCCATGCACGTGGCAAAGTTATATCCCCTACCCATCACTAGCAGGGACTTGTCCTGGTACAGATCCTTGGCCAGCTCTTCCACCTACACATTTGAAGTCACAATATTAAACCTGCTACTTGTCAGTAAGACTTGTGTTTTTAATACCCCAGGCAGACCACCCAGACCAACAGTTTTTGAGGTGCACTACATTAGGAAATCATTATTACAGGTCATACCTACAGGATAAAAATTCTCTCTCCCTACCTTATCATCAACCTTAAGCACCTCCCTAATTTGATCAGGTAGGCGTTTGAGCCCACCAATGATCTCTGCACGTCTTGGCTGCATCGAGATTCGGTCATCACACACAACCAACGCAAACATGACCAGTGAGATGAACTGGGATGTGTAGGCCTTGGTAGAGGCTACACCAATTTCTGGACCGGCATTGATGTGCACACCACAGTGGGATTCCCGGCAGATGGAACTACCCACAGTGTTTGTGATGCCCACCACCAGGGCGCCACGCGTCTTGCAGTACCTAAACGTGTGTAGAAACGTGGCATAAAATCTGAACATGGTGGATGATCATCTCTCGGCAGTTTCAGTATTACTGTTGCAGTGGGGAGGCAAGATTTCACAGAAGTTTTATGCATGCATCCAATCAACAGAAAGGTTTAAGTAATCACCAGTAGAAAATGGTGTCTCATTATGATGAGGTGGGGGTCTCTTCGAGCCCATTTCCTGCTAATATGACTATCACGGAATTGACTTTTTAATTTATTGCGACAACAATGTAAAATTACCTCAAAGCCAACAAGGTGTCAGCTGTTTCTCCAGACTGTGAGATAAAGAAGCAGACATCATCTCGGAAAATAGGTGTGTTTCGGTCAAGGAAATCGGATGCCAAGTCAACCATGACAGGCAGCTCTGTGAGCTCTTCCAGCAGCTGGCGAGTTGCCACTGCACTATGGTAGGAAGTGCCACAGCCAATGAGAAGCAAGCGGCGGCAGCGACGGATCTCAGGGATGTAATCCTTTATCCCTCCTAGCACCACTGAACCTGTCTCAAAGTTCACTCGTCCACGCATGGTGTTTACGACAGACTCTGGCTGCTCGAAAATTTCCTTTTGCATAAATGAGCTAAAGTTGCCTGTGGAAAAGGAGGAAATGGATCAGAACCTGTGGACGTTTAGTAATACCAACTCTACTTCTACAATTTACTCAAAACTACAGATTAGTTGAACAGTATGAGCATATCGACTCACGCTGGCAAGAGAAAATTAGTACTATTTAAATAAAATACAACATTCCTTTTACAAATGCTCTGCTAAAACATAGATTTCTAAAAGAAATCAGGTACAATTTATACAAAGTCTGAGGGACTTCAAGGAAAATCTTATGAATAAGAGGTTCAATACTGGCACACATTAAAATACATCATCATGCAATGACAATGTGCAAGTCCAAATTACATGATTCAGTGCCTGGCAAGAATTCTCACCTCATCATCTAACTCCCTCTTCTTACCTTTCATGATCTGCTGGATCTCCATCTTGAGAGTTGTTATCTCCCTGGCATGAGAGTCATCAAGTGTCCTCTTCAGCCTGTGTATGGTGAGGCATCCCTCTGTCACAGCGGCCACATCATCATCCTCAAGATACAGCACTCGATTAGTGTGCTCAATTATGGCACTGGCATCTGATGCAAAGAAGTACTCGGCTTCCCTGTCTTCTCCCAAGGGGGAGAACTCAGATGTGGAGGAAGAGCGAGGAATCACTGGGACCTCTAGACCATGGGGGCGATGATCTACGCATGTCCATTGCAACGTCAAACCAAGGTGGGAATAGGAATGGAGATAAATATTCCACATTAGAACCTGTCATAATAATTGCATCACACTCTTAGGCAAATCATCTCAACTTGCCCTAATATCAACACATATCCAACCTTGAGCACCATTTGCAGAAGAGGTGCTGATAATAATTTCAATCCTTATACATTGTAAGAAATTGTGATATTAGGCTGTGGTTGAGATAGATTGACTACAGGCAGTGTTCAAGTCTGAAGAAGTTATTTAGAAAATTTCTCTAGTTTTACACAAAATGCAAAGGCAAAAAACACATTCTGTAATGTGAATTCACTTTCTTAAATACACAGAATGTCTTATTATTAGCAATTGGTCACAAATCCACGACCAAAGATTAATTTAAAAATACAGTACTTTTAAAAACTAAAGTCACATTGTTCACAGCCAATGTATGTATCTCTCATTTACATTGATGTATTCTACATACAGGGAGGTTCCGGTAACTCTGGCAGCCCCATAGGCAAGTATTTTGAGCTTAGGTACCCATGTCCGGAAATGCCCCTGTATGGGAGTACGGCCGTTTCCACCTTTAGTATGTTGTGCCTGGTGGGAAGGCAACCCATCATACTCGAAGGTTGCGTTCATCAGGTTTTGCACTTGACACTCGCAATTATTGCGAGTGTCATCGTGTCATCGCAACCTTCGAGTATGATGGGTTGCCTGCCCACAAGGCGCAACAGACCAACTAGGTGGAAACGGTCGTACCCCCATATGGGGGCATTTCCGGACATGGGCACAAAATACTTGCCTATGGGGCCTCTACAGACCCTGTGATTTTTGCCAGAGTTACCGGAACCACCGCGTATACAATAACACATGATTCCCTTGAGCACTGCCCCTTCAAGGCGGAAGATACCACAGGCCACATGCAATTTTGTTAGTTTCAACATGCAAAAAAAGTCCAAATACGTGCTACCAATCCCACCTACCAATTCAAATGACTACAGCTATGCCAGCAGCACACCATGAATTTGACAATTTGATGCACTAACAAAATAAATTCAGAATTGGTATTGCATTAAGTTGAAAATGTTAATTAAAATTATGACCTTAGCTTCATTAGTAAAATACACACGATTGTGTCCAATTGTTATGATGCTGTAAGTGGTGTCAAAATTTTTAGTCCGCAGAATTACTGGAACTTCCATCTGATTTCCACATTTTAATAAACAATCCCAGAATAAGCAGCATAAACAGAATATCATATTATTCGAGAAAATAGTGTGTTTATTCCATAGAAAGTAACATCATGCATCTTTGAAATGTTAGGCAGCCCCATCACCTTACAATTTCCATTATGCTACTGGCATAGTTGATGTACCCATGCAATCAAAACCATAATAGCAACAAATGATTGTACAACCAAGTACTCGAACACTGTTGTGTTTAACTGTGGCCCTTCACCTCTACTAGTCTGCTCCAAGAGAAAAAGGAGAAGAATAGATGTCAAAGAAAGTACTGAGAAAGAAGACAGTCACAGGAAGGACGTGTATATAAATGAAAAAGGAGGCCACTACCTGTTGGCAGCTCAGCCTTCCGAGCTATATTGTTTTAACCATGTCAGAAATAGTGCAGAGTGCGGCACACACGGCCAGAAAGAAAAAGAGAGAAAGAAAAAAATAGTGTAAATAAAAAACTTTCAAAATTCAACTAGTCAGCAGACTCTTGTAACACACAAGCACACACAAAACAAGTGCAAAAACCGTGGCTCTCTCTCCTAGATGCAGGGGATGATTTCTCTTAAATTTTCTTTAATACAGGTGAAAGGATTATGTTAGTAATTGGGTACTTTCAGTAACGCAACACAAGACTCTGCACCACCATTCAAAAAAAAAATCGAAGAATACCTCCATCAACTATGTCATGATTCTTGCCCAGACTGTTGTTGAGGAAGCTCTGGTATTCCCACCGTGAGGTGTGCAGGTTAAAACCTGAACAGTTTCCCCAAACATAGAGAGAGGTCGACGGATAAAAATTTGAATTGCAATGAAAATAGTGTTCATGAAAAGACAATGTAACTGAAAATGCATAACATGAAATCACACCACTGAAGTGTACAACACCTACAGGTGATGTCCACCTCGGATTCAGCACATTGCATAATGAACCTTCCAATGATAAACCAAATAAATTGCAATGCAATGAAAGTTGGATGCAAGAGAGTAATGTCCTTTAAAACAACTTCATGCATGTTTATTTCTTATGGATGTGGAAAATTGAAAAAAAAAAAAGCATTTTTGCAGTAGTTTGACCCCTATTTCTCAGTAACTTATATTTCTTCTGGAATTCTTGCTTTCACCTTTTTGATTAACATCATTTTGGATCTTTTGTATAAATAAAACAAGGACGGTGCAGAAATTAATGCAAAGTGCAAATCTGAGGTGTTCACCAACCACTTACCAAATGCTAACTGGTACAACTCATTAGGCATACACGATGCAAACGACCACACGCATGCAACTTCCTCCTCCTCCTCCTCCTCCTTAACCTGTACACCTCCTGCAATTGTTGCACACAAACAAAACCCAAATCCATATCCCCCCCCCNCCCCCCCCCCCCCCCATCCCGCCCCCAAAAAAACAAAGCGGGTGCCAAGAGATAAAGTAAAATAAATAAACAATAACAAAAGAAATGGCAAGAAAACCTGCAATTAGTGCCCTGATAAGTTATGTATGTACAATGGCAGAGCTACGTGTCTCCTGATATCAATACCTCACCTTTTGAGTAAAGGATAGGGATGTGATCAGTGGCCAAGCGGGTTTTGGTCTTGATGCCAACCAGAAGAGGACTTCCCCTGCGGGCTGCCACACATTCACCAGGAAAGTGGATGCTCTTGAAGCAGAGGGCAAAGGCACCTTCCTGCAAACAGAATACATGACAATGTGTGACAATGACTTTTTTTGGGTAGTGTCAGGGTCTGCCTTCCATCATTCCACTGCCATTTAAAATTGTTACACATATATGAACAAACCAGCTGCTGGATGACTTGCTCCACAAGCTCCCTGAAGGAGTAGTCCTTATGCTGGACATACAAGTGCTGCACCAGCTTGGCAATCACTTCAGTGTCTGTGTCCGACTCAAATTCCATTCCCTTCAGCATCAGGAACTTCTTCACATCTTTATAGTTTGTAATGATTCCTGTTCAATAAAATTTAAAAAGGAGGTGGTTACTCATCAACAACTTTGTGATGTCCAGTAATAAATGCCCTGGACTTGATACTATCTGTATAAGATTTAAGAAACATATTTATTATCAAGTGTTTTAGGTGCTGAAAACAAAATGAAGGAGTAGCTCAAAGCACTCAGTTTCTCATCCAAAATTAATGCAAAGTAATAAACATATTTTTTAAAGGAGTAGACTTAAGTGTACTTTACAGTCTTTCTTATAAAATCCTTGCAATTTAACTCACCATTGTGCACAACAACAAACTGGTTATTATCATCCGACCTCTGTGGATGAGCGTTCACAGCTGAGGGGACTCCATGGGTGGCCCACCTGGTATGAGCTATGCCAACATGCCTAAAAAGTATCTCATCCCCCTGCATTGTGGACTCAAGACGACGAATTTCATCTTCCAGCACTTTCACCTTCCCACTCTGCTTCACAATGCTGATGTGCTTCTCCTCACCAGATCCCTCCAGCCCAGGTGGGCCATCCACTGCTACACCTGCAGAATCATATCCACGGTACTCCAGGCGTTGGAGACCTTTTATCAGGATCTCAAGGACCTCTGCACGACTCTTTGGGGTCAAGTAGTTCAAGTAGGCGAATATTCCTGTAGGAAGGAGGAAATACTCTGTCAGAAAAGTAACTTATCATGTCTGCCATAGGTCCTATTAGATTCAAGATTAAAATCTGCCAGGGTCTCCTCAAATATGTGACACTCATTGTGAAACGAAGGGAAATAGTTGTTCATTTATATGTCTCACAGAGAACCTTCTCTAATTCCATGTGAAATTAAACATTTATTCACTTTGTCATTTTGAAGTAATTCCAGTTTAATTTGATTCAATCAACAAGCTTCAGACATATTCAAGCGAAGGATACATCTGCATATGGAACTGGTTGAGATAAATTAAGGAACAAAAATAATATTTTTGTTCCTTAATTTTGTAAGAAGGGGATAAGTGCCAAAAACAAAACTTTACAGGGGACACAAAAAACCTCCGGATCTGCCCCCTTCTTACTACCAAAGGGAGCTGGGGTATATATCCACAGCCTTTATGACATGATCGTTTCCAGCCGGATGACTCCCATTCTTGCACCAAATGATCGGCCTTTTTTTCCTATCCGAGCGGCCAATGAAGTCCTTCCGACCAAAATTGGATTTATCCCCTTCTTGCACCAAGCCCTTCTATTGTAAGGCTTAAAATTTCCCTTTTGCACTTAGCTTCATTCTGTATGGTTGCAGATGAACATCAAAAGTGAATGATTTTCGCCCCATTTATCATTATTGCTCACATAGAAAAGCATCATCACATGCCACTGTACAGGACAATGTATCAGTGCAATCTGTCAGTTCTCGTATTTATGTAATGACAAAATCCAGACAAAAGAATGACAATGATAATATGTACCATGCATGGCATTGTGCACAGATTGCTAATCTTTGCAATCACAAGGAACAAGGAATAAACCAACTATGTTTACCAATTGCTTATGACAATTGTGTTGGTAATACCACATGCCCGATATGGTCAACAATCAGTGCAAAAATAGCTAGCCTGGATGAAAAGTCAAAGATAAGGAGAAAGGGGACAAACCAAACAAAGGCTCTGGGTCTAGAAACTCAGCTTTCCACATTCCATCTTGCCTGGTTTCTCAGGAGACTGCCCTTAAGTTGTCAATACTTGCACTATTTGTTACATGCCCTACATTAAATAATCATCAATATGACAATTCATGCAAAATCTCAACAGGCTAACTATCAATGCAATTTGTTCACACAGGAGATGCCATGAGGAAATGATTCTGCCCATTCCTCAATCTCAATGTACGTTATGAGGCGTTAAGAGTAGAGGAATGCGGGTACTTCTCCATGAAATGTTCACGCTGCAAATGGATATGCCTTCAAAAAATATTCAACTAGCAGTATCCCATGCAAGCATAATCTGAAAGAATGAGCTCTTCTGAGTCAATGAAGACATGACTTGGTCATATCCTTCCAATCTTTGGTCATGTTGTTACAGGAATCTGTTGATGCCAACACTTATGATGTAATGCTTTATCAACCACAAAAAAACTAGGGATATATTCATAAGGAAGGTTAAACTTCAGATATAACAAGGAACACACTCAAGTGAAGTTCACATATCAAAACACGACAATAATCCAATACAAAAATAATGCCATCTGCAACCTCCTACGTGACTTCCATGTGATAATTATTCCTTTTCATGCCTCCTGTAATATTGAAAAGAAACATGTTGCCATAAATGTCCTGCAGACCAGATAAATAATAACTGACAGCTGCCACACTCTAAAATGTGTGATGTGCTCAAGCACCATATGTTTGAAGAAATACCTGCATGGAACTACGCACATGTGAGGTGTGTACATCACACCCCACATCAGATAATTTCAGAGCAACTAGAAAATGTTTTACGAAAAAACATCGTAAGACCAACTGTCAGATGATATCATGAATCAACTAGATAAAATGACATTCATTCACTTCGGTGTCTGATATCAATGACACACCTCGACCAAATGTTCTGTAATGATTTCAATTTCAATTGCAATGACTGTCCATTTGATCCCATCCATGACAACTACACGAAAGTTGACACTGACATGATTCTAGGCAGCTTGTAAAACTGATATTATCGATAAAGGAAAATGATTCTGGCATAGGTTTCTCCCCACTGCCCTAAAATCAATCCAAACTTGGAGTGGACTAGACTATTCCGGAAACAATGTTCAGTTTGAAGGTGAAAGTTTTGCCACCCCAAGCTGACCCAAGGTCTGGTCTTGTAAACAATCCCACTTTCACTGGCACACTTTTTCATTCTAGTTTTGGAGGTGGCCTTTAAAATACTTGTAAACCCGTTATGTCAGCCTCGGCATGTGTTATAACCAGGAAATGATTTTCAGTGACGCAGTACAAATGTGCAATTATTAGATACGGAACTGAATCTAATCAGTAAATGCGCACATAAAAATTTATGCGCCAAAAAAATGTTCTACAAGATAGTGCTGAGGTACACTATATCCCTTTGTCTGTTTTTTTTTCCAATTGATTTTAAAAGGTAATCCTTCTTTCAATGTCACCCGGCTTAAAAGACTATCTATTAAAAGGGCAGGAGAAGTGTAAAGGTGAGTGGCCTTCATCAGTCGGGCGTTCCTCTCAGCCACATACGTACGTGTTGGAATTTTATGCAAACACCCAGCCTACTGTTTCATTTGAATTGTTAGCCCACAAGAACAATACAAGTGCCATTTAGTACAGTAACATAATTAACTTCTCAATTGCAACTTAAGGGTTAGTAATCTCATACTTGCCTCTAATGTCAAGGTTGCACTACATAGAAATTATGCACCACATATTTAAATAGGTGAGGTTCGATTACAGAAACCATTTGAGAGCTGTTACATTATTCATTAGAAATGAATATGATTGCAAAAATTCATAGTTGAAATGCAAACCAAACATCTGTTTTTGTGACATGTAGAAGAACATATGTTACATTGCTTGCAGATCACAAATGGAATGTCTCTTAGCTCAATCTGTTACAGAAAGAAGATTGTAAACTTTCACCACATGGCCCCTATTGGTAACACAAAATGAGAAATGGTTGTGGAACCCCTTATGAAATAAGGAATTTACTGCAACACCTGATTGTACACAGTGAAAATATGCAAGATTTCTTTAATTTAGATGAAGTGGCCAAGACCAGTGACATGTTCATCCAGAATGATCAACAGTGAACACCAATAATAACAGAGGGACTGAAGATCATTTAAACTTTCAAATAATAACTAGAATTGACTATTGCATAAGCTGCTTGAATATTGACTATGATCACAAGGGTAATTCTTTCACTTGCAATCTGAAGCATCACCTATTGCGACAGATAGGAATGCACCTATTAAAACAGGAAGACCTTGCCTTTTGCTTCCTGTTGGCCCTCAACTAAACTGACCAAAATGCCAGCAATGACCACAGTCACGGCATTTCAAAATTGGAAGAACTTTTGAAATAAGACGGAATAGCTACTTGTAATCAATCCAATCAAGATGACAATATGTCTATCAGTGATTAAACATCAATATCTCCAATGAAACACGTACAAGAGCAGTGCATTTACACAGTAACATTCCAATATTTCAAGTGGATAAGAATGTAGGGCTGCACCTTAGGACACCGCGCATATTGGGCACTTGTCATGAGATATTCTCTTGGCTTTCTGGTCTGATTATAGTTTATTCACAATTCACATGCAATTACACCCAATAAAACAAATCTGATGGCCATATTTCTTTACTGTGTGTCACAATTTAAAACAAAAAATTGTTACACTATGAAAGCAGTCTTCAACACATATCCATTACAAAGAAAAAAAGAAAAAAAATTGTTTTGGCCCTGGTGGCAGATGTTCCTTTTTTTTTTTTTTTACGACCAGAATAACAAATATATTGGGTGAGAATTTTTTTATGGAATGCAATAATTATTCTGCTGTTTAAAAAAATTCACCATTCCATCCCTTGGAGTCTTCCAGGTCAAAAATAAACCATTTGGACCATTGGCATTCTTTTGGTGGACTAAAATGCGGGGGCTCAGAAAAGCCCAGCTTACCACAGCAGCTCCATAGCAAAAAACTCCTACATGCATCATTTTGGTATACATTAATTCTAACCAGGAACCTTAATTAGACCCGATTAGACCTGCAACTTATTAAGAAGTCTTACACACACACAATGCTTTTTGCCCACTCTATAATTCCAAACCCAATTTTATAAGAGGCCATTCACCATGATCCTCTGAGCCAGCAATTAATATTTAAGACAACAATTAGCAACACGATAATGAAGTTGCACGACATCCTGCATTAATGATCCTCTCCTTATGAATTTGTGAAACATTATCTGACAAACTCAAGGTCACAAGCACGTCCGCTACCCGGGCTGCTGTCATCAACTCCTAATATTGCAACATTGTGTCCCCAAGTCCACTGCATGACAGTGACATGTCACGATGACCAAATGACTCCGAATAGAGGGTGCTGACAGGTGCAGTTGGTTTGTAATGAACTCACCGCACATGATGGTAGAGGCGGCTACGTGTCTGGTGTCTTCTCGAGTATGCGGTACTGTCAGTCAACCGGCTGTACGGCAGAGGGAGTGGTTCGGCGACAGAGAGACGTGTGTTGCGTGCAGCAGACGACCCCGGCAGTACTACCTGCTGGCCCTGCCTGCCCCCCTTTTTAAACAGGTCCACGTGGACCTCCGCACGTCACGGCGGGGCTCCTCCTCCTCCTCCTCCCTGTGTCCCTCCCTCCGCAGCAGCAGAACAAACACTCCACAGCTGAAGGCAGCAGACATCTTTTTGCCCCATCACTACTAGTGATCGTGACGTCGTCAAGCGGATGTCACCAACACTGCACTGGAACGACCAATCACAACGCATCCTCCGCCTTGTAGGCCAATCGAAATTCAGGAGCTCCAACATGGCGCGATCTATGACGCGATTCCAATCCGGAATTGGTGACACGTCGCCGTTTTAAAACCGGACCAGATTTGGGCACGCAATTAATGACAAGTGCGGGCCAATTAGGTTAATTAACCGTGGATTTAATGCGGAGTCAGGTGGCGCAGTTGGCACTAGTGAAGAGAGTGGAGCTGTGATGGTGTGATGTCGGCAGCCGGAAGAGAGGGGCTGGCTGGCTGGCTGACGAAAAAGTAACTGGGGATGGATGGTGGCATGACGGAGCCTTCCTGCCAGGTGGACGGCAGGTACGTGGAGTCTCACACGCGGAATGGAACCACGGAGTATCCTGCTCGTGGCGGCGATGGCGTATTTAATAATAATAATAAAAGGGGGCTACCCACCTCGATGGGACGTAAACATCTGCTTGGGTGGTTCAAGTGCAGGCACTCTTTTGATTCCACGGGGCTGGACACAGGGACAACATGTGGTGGTGGTGGTAGGTACACTTGTGTTGGGGACAGGGAATCAGCTGTCGCATTGACCTGTACGCAACATTTTGGCAATTACAGGCGGTATGTTAAAAGCATTTCCCAATGTGCTTGCCTACGTAGGCCTTTGTACTATCATTATTACATGTTCCGATGCAGGTGATTGACCAAAGTGTGTACCATATTCGCCGTTGCATTATTTTGCACTGTCACACCAGGATGTGCCTTAGTATACTGATTATAATAATTTTATGCATGTATTCTTAAACTGAAGGCTCAGAAACAGCTTCAGAAGCAACTATTTAACTCATGTACAGTATGCCTGAATTATTTTTTGTTTCACTTTTCAAATATAGTGGGTTGAATTTTCGTCCCACTGCTAGTTACTGCTAACTTGGCAGTACCGGTACCAGTGTTGGCAGTGGTAGTGCTAAGTTGGCAGTAACTAGCAGTGGGACGAAGTTCAACCCTCTTTTTTTTTTTTTTAACACAAACGACAATAAATACCTATCACCTGTACAAGCGTCCAGGGATTACAATATTATTTATTTCTAAATTCAAATTTGTGACGTCCAACTTTGTAATCGTTGAAGTGTCCCCTACTGGGGACGATAGGGACATTCATTGACTGTAATTAAGTCGTACTTGTGTCAGGCAGGAGCAAGTTGCCCTGTGGTTGATTCTTCACCCAATTTCTGGAGTACTTTGAGAAATTTAAGTTTTTCTACTCGATATCTGTGATGTGTAGGAAAATGATTGATTGAACGATATGAGTATGGAGTGACTGAAAGAAAGGTATAAATGAAAGTACAGCATCATACTTGTCATGACGGCTTTGTATTGCAGAAGTGGTTTACCTACTTAACATGAAGGGTAGGAGTGTACTTAACAAACTATGCAGGCTATCAAAATAATGATACTGACTTTTTCAATCCACAACTTTTATAGGCAAATCTGGGATGCCCAAATTGGAAAACCTTAGAATCTAGTAACATAATGTAATTTCTTTCTGCATGCTACGCAACCTATGTGACACCCATCCACACACGCATCATAATCATCAGTTCTTGCCATGCCTACATGCAGGAGCTGCTGTAACGACTGTTCTTAAAAATTGATTACTTATGATGCAACTTCACTACACATCAGTGTGAAGATAAATTATTTACCTAGAAATGAACCACACATATTTGGTAACTAGAATCTCATGATGGATTATTTAGTCGTGTTATCATACTTCATTGGTACTGAACTTTCACCTGTCAGACAGGAACTTGTTATCTTCATACGTCATTTAGGATTCATTGCTCCATTGTTTAACTTGATCCATATAATTGTCATCAGTATCTGATTTTTCGTACACATCACCCTGACCTTTGCATTCAAAGCAGGAATTGTTACTCTATAAGTTTAAAAGGAAAGGTAATAAAATGTGCTGATACAATTCTGACAAGATCAAGGAAGTTTGAATTGATAACGTCAATGTGTCGTCATGTGACTGGCATGACCCTAACTTACAAACAGAGCAAATTATTGGACAGAACCAGTAGTACATTCCACTATGGGTTTCTTTTCCATGTGCAATATTAGCGTGAGGAAATATGAACATGTGCAGTCAATTAAACCTTTGAAAATAGGCATCTTTTTACTCATCATGTCATGTGTTTCTTGGTGAGGGCAGTTTGATGCAATTCCTCCATGCTGTATAAATATCATATTGAATTATTTGTGAAGTTACTGTTTCTTAGTTGATATGACATGGTAATCACTTGCATACCATAAAATTTTATATTTATTGAATAAAAAACAACAAAAAAACATAGAATGACACATTGTCAGATTTGCAAGTCAATTTTTGCGCACCAGTAGATTTGCCAATTGAAATATGGTTTATAAAGATCAGATTTTCATTGAAATGGAAATAAGTTCAGCTGCATAGTTTGTCCATGGTACATTAGAAGACTGTGCTGTAGTTTTAAATTCTGAAGTACTGGTATGTCAGTGATGGTTAAGAAATAAATTGGATCAATTGTTGCTACTTAACAGAATATATTTTGTCGCTGTTTTTAGGATGGAAGTGGAAGCATCGGAAGGTGATGCCGAACTACAAACCTTCCCCCAGGAAGGTGAAAGCAGTGGTGTGTACATTGTCCAAGGGGAGTTATGTGCTCTTCTCTGGGCCCTCCAACGTGGATCTCCCTCCTCTCGCTGGCCTTCTTCGTCCTCCTCCTCTTCTTCCCATCATCACTTGCATCACCAGGGTCAGCACCATCAGGGAGATGAAGAGCAAGATGCACTGGTCAGGGGTTTGGGGCAACTGAAGGAGTTGCTGGACAGGTCTACAAGACTCGAAGAAGTGGACCCAAACAGGTTTCTGGCTCCCTTCCTAGATGTCATCAGGTCGGAGGGGACCAAGGGACCTGTCACAGGGTTGGCACTGTCCTCAGTTGACAAATTCCTCAGCTATGGGCTTGTAGGTAAGACCATTGTTTTTTGTTTGTGAAATGGTAGATAAACAACAATAATTGCAACCTTGAACTGGTATGATAAGTTTGTACATACTACCCATGAACTCTGTGTTGCTAAACATCGCCCATTACAGTTTCACTATAGAATGTAGAATGGTTATCAAAGATGTGTCCTTTTTGTGCAGTTTATCGTTGACAACAATTTAAAACAATAAATTGTCTGTCGATAACCTACCTTCTTTGGCACAATCCTTTATGAATCAAATTTATTTCTTTGTATGGTACCTCTTTTTTTGATATTTGCAGATCCATCTTCACCAGCTGCACCAACAGCAGCAGAAAATGTTGCTGATGCTGTGACACATGCCCGCTTTGTTGGAACTGATGCTGCGAGTGATGAAGTTGTCTTGATGAGAATCCTGCATGTACTGCGCAAACTCCTCCTCAGTCCCCTGGGAACTCTCCTAACAAATGAGAGTGTGTGTGAAATCATGCAGAGCAGCTTTAGATTCTGTTTTGAAATGCGTCTAAGTGGTAATTAACTTGTTATTTATATCTTTGACACTGTACTAATAGGAACCAATTAAGTAATGCAAAAATTTGTGATACAGAACTTCTGCGGAGGTCAGCTGAACATGCCTTGGTGGACATGGTGCAGCTGCTTTTTACCAGGTTACCACACTTTCCAGAAGATCACCGTCTGCCATCTACTTGCAAGGTTTGGAGAAATTTGATCTCTTGCTCACCCTGTTGTAGGAGTTGCAATATGTGATCACTAAGATTATTCCGTCGAGACATGCTGGCTAGACTTGCATATGGGCTGACACAGCACTTTTACATACTTTCATAGGCCTGCATCTGCTGAAAATAGGTCTGCAGCTGCCAGGAAGGAAAGTTAGGTCATGTGTTATGTTGGTACAGAGTACCCCTACCCCTCCCAAATCCTGTCAGCCGATTTGAAAGTCCGTCCGACATACATCCACGTTACTTATTGCAGGTCACTTGTAACTAGTAATGACCTTTTATTCAGGTAGAAGTGAAGCTCTTGCGTTGTCAATTTATATTGCATTTTGTAAATTGTGTAAAACCCAAAGGAAATTCTCAAAATATCTTTGGTGTGTCATTCTGCTCTTCACAATGATTGGTTGCAATATGCTACTGTATACATAATGCAATATGCCAAGATCTTACTGGACACCTGGAGGTGTGGTTATTCCCCAAGAACAAAAACTGTGTTGACCTGTGTTATTATTGAAGTGAACTTGTCATGCCTTTCACACTTGGAATATAATGGAAGTTGAATATTTTTGTAATGTTAACATTGCATCTGTTTGATCTCTTTGGGGCAGAAACTGAAGATGCGCACTGGATCTGTGGAAACAAATCGCAGCAGAAAGAAGGGACGGTCACCCAAAATGTCATCAAAAAAGCAGACTCATTCACCAAAACAAGTTGATGAACCTCCTGCAGAACCTATGAAAGCTGAGTCAGAGCCACCAGAGCAGAAAAGTGTAGCTTCAAAAGGAGAAAAAGATATTCGCTCCGAGAAATCTGATCCTCTCCCCGATGCAATATCTGAAGCTCCTACTGATGCAATGTCAGAAGCTTCTGCTGAAGTAATAACAGAAGCAACTGCAGGTGAAACTACTGAGTCATGTAAAATGCCTGCAGACATTGATGCAGAAGCAATAGAAGGGATTCCTGAGCCAGTGGAAGTTTCGCCAGCAGATGTTCCAACAGACTGTGTTGTCCTTGACCTTGGAGTTGATGATGATGATGAAACACAAAATCATGCCCCAAGTGAACAGGTGCAAGAAGTTGGGCTGAATTTGCCTCCAAGCCAATTGGAGGAGCCACATTCAAGCAATGTGAACGAAAGTGCAACAGAATTATCTCTGAGCAAGGCAAATGATTCTTATTTGGATCTCCCTTCACCTTCTGTTTCGGATGTGTTTTTACCTTCAAATGCATCTGCAGAGGAAGAAGAATCAGGATCAGTAGGATCGGTAGACGCAATTGACATCTCTGCAGAAGCCCTTGACCCTACTTTTGATGTGATGTATGAGAAGACTGATTACGTCAATGCTCAAGGTGTCAGGTTCACCCAGCAGACACGCCCAGGGGAAGGTGAGTGTGACTTGAATTTGGCCATGCACTCATGACAGTTTATATCATACAAAGCAGCACACTGTGTACGTTTAATATGATAGTGAACATTTCGTTGCATACATTTCACCTTTATATGTTGTTACTTGCACACAAGCAATGCATGATTTTAACCATGTCCTTTACTTGCTCAAATCAGGTGCCAACCAATCAGATGCCCTTCGCCCTGTGCCATATGGGCTGCCGTGTGTGAAGGAACTGTTCCGCTTCCTGGTGTCTTTAGTGAATCCACAAGAAAAGCAGAACTCGGATGCAATGATACAGATTGGGCTGAACCTCTTGACAGTAGCCTTGGAAATGGGTGGATCCTCTCGCATTCAAGAATATCAGTCGCTGCTAGGACTGATCAAGGATGAGCTCTGCAGGCACCTCTTCTCCTTGCTTGGGCTCGATAGGGTAGTTGTGGGTGCGCCACAGGAGAGGGCTGCTTCCCCTGTACCAGGGGGTGGGGGTGGAGGAGGAGGTGGAGGCGGGGCAGGAGGAGGCGGGGGAGGGTTGGGCGTGGGAGTTGGGGAGAGGCCCGGGGCATTTGGGGCAGCACTCAGAATCTGCTTTTTATTGTTTGAGGTGAGTTGTAGCATAGAAATATAACATTTCACATTGTTTCCTGCGTGTCCATTGCAGTCATTTGAAAAAAATGCTATCAGTCTGTTAAACTGAAGCTCACACAGGCACGATGCACCATTCTGTGGAAAGCATTTAATGCAATGTCAGTTTTAGCTGCAGAGGTTTTTAATAATTATTGCTGTCTTGTTTGTAGGGACTTCGTCCTCATCTGAAACTTCAGTTGGAGATGTTCCTGTCTCGGCTGGGCCAGCTGGCTGCCGCAGAGGGGCCCTTTCGCGTTTCTTATGAACATCGTGAGGCCTCTTTGGAAGCCCTGGTCAGGCTTTGGCGACTGCCTGGCTTGCTGACTGAGTTGTACCTCAATTACGATTGCGATCTCTACTGCTCCAATCTCTTTGAGGACCTCACCAAATTGCTGTCAAAAAATGCATTTCCAGTTTCTGGGCTGTATGGTACACACTTGCTATCCCTTGATGCATTGCTGGCAGTTGTGGAGGCCATTGAAGGGAGATGTCAGAGCAGGATGCAGCGAAATAATAAGTCAAAATATGCCAATGGGGGCAAAGGAAAAATTGAGGTTGTGCATCCAACACTGCCAGCAGCATCAGGAAGGCTATTGGGATGTCAGCTGGCACCACCCGTAGATGAGAGGAGAAGAATGGGACCAAGAGTTAGGGTGACACAAGAGATTCCCAGTCATGAGCAGCTGATGGCATGCAAGCATAAGAAGAAGGTGAGACTATTATTTTATTTCTTGGTGTATTATGCTAGAGGGACCTTACTCAGTGTAACTAACATTTGATGTCAAATTTTCAAGATCCTGGCCAGTGGAACAGAGCACTTTAATTTGAAGCCCAGCAAAGGAATCCAAATCCTTCAGGAGCATGGTCTTCTCTCTACTCCCTTGAATCCACAAGAATTGGCCTCGTTCCTCAGGGAAAACCCCCGACTGGACAAGCGTATGATAGGAGAGTACGTCAGTAATAGGAAGAATCTACAAGTACTTGAGGCATTTGTAAGGTCAGATATTGTTTTACCTCAATACCCATTAACTTTTTTTATTTTTTTAAATAGGATGAACTGGTAAGCCAGCATTCACATTGCATGTAAATTATTTTAGAAAGTGACATTCCCAATTTCCCTTTCTGCTGCAGGTCATTTGACTTCGCTGACACGCGTGTTGATGAAGCTCTTCGTTTGTATCTGGAGACCTTCCGCCTACCAGGTGAAGCACCGCTCATTTCTCTAGTCCTGGAGCAGTTTGCCGACCACTGGTACCACAGCAACGGCTCCCCTTTTGCCAACACTGATGCTGCCTTCACCTTGGCTTATGCTGTCATCATGCTTAATGTGGATCAGCATAATAGGTAAGCACCAAATAGTTTTTTTTTGTCTTGTTTAACTTAAACTTGTTTGACTTTAATCAGGGCCTGCCTGTATAGTCATGGGTTCTCAGATTTGTTCAAATATATTAGCTTCCTGACTTTAATGCTTCTGCGGTTGTACTCCTTCATTATCACAGGCAGGCCAGGCGCCAAGGCACTCCTATGACAATGGAGGAATTCAGGCGAAATGTGGGTGGTGTCAATGGTGGATCAGACTTTGATCCTGAGATGCTGAATGAGATGTATACCAGTGTGGCCTCGGAAGAGATTGTGATGCCTGCCGAGCAGACGGGCTTGGTTCGGGAGAACTACCTGTGGGCCCAGCTGCTTCGGAGAGGCATGGGGAAGGAGGGAGTGTATCTGAATGCACCTGATGGCCTCTTTGATCATGATCTGTTTGCTTTGGCATGGGGTCCCACTGTCGCTGCCATCAGTTTTGTGCTGGACAGGTCACAGAACAGACCAGTGGTCCTCAAAGCAGTGGCTGGATTTGGACGGTGTGCCACTGTGGCTGCCCATTACGGGATGAGTGATGTGTTTGACAATCTTGTGATTTCCCTTTGCAAGTTCACCACTCTCATGGGAGCTTCTTCAGAGGTGAGTTTCACTTCGTGCTAATAATGCTGACCGGGAGAATCAATGTGACATATTTTTGATCTGACTCTTATGTGGATTATGACCAGAGTCCTGATGCCCTGGCTGTGTCCCTGGGTGGTAACTCCAAAGCCCAGCTGGCTGCCCGCACTCTCTTTGGACTTGTCCACCGCCATGCAGATATTCTAAGGGAAGGCTGGCGAAATCTTCTGGATTGTCTCTTGCAGCTGTTCAGATGTGGCCTGCTTCCACAGGTTAGTCAGCCAGACACAGCCAAATGTGTGCATGCATCAGTAATGATGAAGGTATCAGTATATATTTCTTCTTAGGTTTTGCAAGAAGCTGAGGACTTTGTGGACACTACAGGAAGAGTGCCATTACATCGTGGAGAATCCCAGACAAGTGGCAGGCGTCATCACGGTGTGCGCAATCGCAATCAGGAGCAGACAGGCTTGCTGAGCTCATTGTATTCCTACATATCCTCCTCCTCATCAGCTGATATTGGCAACACAGTGTCTGGCACAGGGATGGTTACTAGACGCAGCCCCGAAGATGAGGAGATGATACGCATTGCACGTGAATGCATTGCTGAATGCCGCCCTGACTTGATCATATCAGAATCCAAGTTTCTGCGGGCAGAAGCTCTTCATGAGATGATTAAGGCACTAGTGCAGGCTGGAAGTCAGTTCTGGGCTCCTGTTGGTGGGGTTGAAACTGGGAATGGCTCAGGGTCAGGGGCAGCTCCTGCAGCTGTGTCTGATGAGGAGGCAGCTGCCTTCATGTTGGAGTTGCTGCTCAAAGTGGCAGCTCATAACAGGGATCGTCTAGATGCATTGTGGCCAACATTGAGGGACCACTTGTATGGGGCTGTGGTGGGGGCAGCTCTTGGGGTCAACGTGGGGGCCATCCCAGGAGCAGAACAGCCACCATTTTTACTTGAGAGAGCAGTGGGAGGCCTGTTGAGGTTGGCACAGCGATTGCTACGCCGGTATGACCTTGGAGCACCTGCTGCAATGCAGGTAAACATGCCACATCTTGTGTTTACAACAGTCTTGCAATTTACATGCATGCACTAATCATTAGCATGCCAATTTTTCTGATAATATACTCCAATCTTCTGGATAGGCCCTGCGTCTTCTACTCCTCCTGCGTGCCCCTGCACTTCAGTCAGTAACCCGCCAACTGAGCTATGGTCTCCATGAACTTCTCAAGACAGGTGCTACATCCATCCGTTGCCCTGAGGATTGGGCTGTGGTTTTCACCTTGCTAGAAGTGGCTGGAGCTGGTGCACAGCCTCCCAGGGTCATAGGGGATGAGGCAGACTCGGAATCTATGGGACCAGTGCAGTCGGACAGCGAGGTGCAGGTAACTGGAAAGAATCATTGGTAATGATTTTTACACAGCTGGGAATTTTCTGCCAAAAATTGCTTGTCCTGCATTTCAGGGTGTGACATCATCATGTTCATCCTTCGATCGTGGCTGGACATCTGATTCAGAACTGTATGGCAGTGTGACTTCCCACCAAAATTCCCAGTCATCTGGTGGGTGGATTGTTGTTGGGCGAGAAGAAGCTGCATCCAAATCAGAGGGAGAGGCCACAGATTCGCCGTCATCCCCTCCATCTGCCACCCTTACCCCTACAAAAGCGAGTGGAATAGAGGAGCCTGCACTTTCCCACCCTCGTGTCCGACTGCGACCCTGGGCTCCTTCTGCTATGTCTGGCAATGACATTGTCTGGGAAAGGAGGCTCAATGCAACTGATCCTTCTTCTATGCTGAAAGGTTGTGAGAGCCTGGCCCTCCTTGTCAGAGATGCTGCACATGTCACACCACTCAACTTTGACAGCTGTGTGCAGTGCCTTCGCACGTTTGCAGAAGCCAGCCTTTGTCATGCCAATGGGGTAGGAAAGAATTTCAAAATGTATTTCTCAGTACCACTCTCATTGGCCACATACCCAATTTTGAATTTGGTGTGAGTGATGGATGTGTGCATGTCATTGTAACTGCCAAAAGGCCGAACACTATTTTAGAGCTATTGGTAATCTTGCAGGCAAAACGTATGTCTGGTGCAGCTGCCAATCGCAAGAAAAAAGCAGGTGGACGTTCTCGCCGTGCCAAGTCCACTCCTGCCCCAGTTTCTGCCTACGATGCTGATGAATCAGACTCTGAAGACACACAGCCTCAGTCACCTCAGGTGGCCATTCAGCTGCTTGACCTTATGCATACACTGCACACCAGGGCTGCCCAGGTAATGTCCAACTACTCAGACACTTGGCTATTTGTTTATGAGCAACATTACTCCAGTGTGTTAATGTAATGCATTTACTCTGCACCGTTAATAATCTTCACACTCTCGATTAATTCAGGTACTGCTGGAAGAATGTGCGGGTGATCCAGCCCCATCAAATGAGGGTTCAGTGTGGTGGCGAGGATGGTGCCCCTTGCTGCAGGGAATAGCCCGTCTCTGCTGTGACTCGCGGAGGGAGGTGCGGACCAGTGCAGTCACCTACCTGCAGCGGGCACTTCTGGTGCCTGAGCTGCAGACTCGTCTGCTGGCAAGCCAGTGGGAGGCTTGTTTCCACCGGGTTCTGTTTCCTTTGCTAACACAGCTGCTGGCACCCCTCAGCCCTGGGGACCCAGGTGGACTGGAGGAGACCAGGGTCAGGGCTGCTACCATGCTAGCCAAGGTCTTCCTGCAGCACTTGGGACCACTCATGTCATTGCCAACCTTTGCGGCACTCTGGCTTACGGTGCTTGACTTTATGGACAAGTACATGCACGCTGACAGAAGCGACTTGTTGGTTAGTATTGGTGTAAAGATGTTGCAATTGTGGGGAGAGCATTACACATCAATGTTTATTTTGGTTACAGCTGGAAGCTGTTCCTGAATCTCTGAAGAACATGCTTTTAGTGATGGACACAGCAGGAATATTTGTGGGACCTGATGGTCCGACCCGTTTGTGGCAAATCACTTGGGACAGAGTTGACTCATTTCTGCCGTCCATGAGGGAGGAACTCTTCAAATCACATCCTGCACAGCAAGAGCAACAACCACCTGAAGAATCAGCTTCAGATACAACAGCATCACCACCAGACGCGCCAAGCGAATCCGTGGTTCCGGAGGAATCCATACCCGTCACTACTGCGTCCACTCTTACCACTAGCGTGTCTGCTACCTCTACTGTCACTACCCCAACCACTGCTGTCACTGATACAAGCCTGTTCTCTCCAGCTGCTAACCCAATGTTTAACGTGATACTGCAGCCACCCACACCCGTCTCAGCACCACCTGTCAGCACTCAGAACCAGCCGCAGTTGACCCTACCCCTTCTTCTCAACTCAGCCTTGGTCGATGGCACTGTGGTTCCACCTTTTCCATTACTTCCTCCTACTCCTCAGCCAGCTCCCATACCACCTCACCAGCAGAGTAGGATATGAATTGGGTTACAAGTGGAGAGGAGCAGAAGGGAGCTGGAAATCAAATTGCAGTGGCACATTGTGTTTCACTAACAATTGGAAAATAATGTAAAATGGAATGGTACACAATTTTCTCAATTGTAGCATTGAACATGCTACAATTCCAGTGGTAATGGGCAACATATTGAAAATGTCTCCATGAAGTGCACAAAATGCAAACTGGTGAATAATGAAGGGTGACACCAGCATGTCATACACATTAGGCATGAAAAGTACTGAATATGCAAAGATGAAGCATGTGCATTTAACTACTGCTTTTCTGATAATCCCTGTGTAAAGTGCACACAAGACATGGAATGCTAATTAATGGTTCTGTGAGAGATCGACCCAGAAATCAACATTCGTACCAGGGGTACCTGACCAGAGTTTTGCTCTCTCAATAGTCTTGAGGCAAAAGCCATTGATTTGTGCTTGTGTTTATTCAATGTGATGTGCAAAGACAGTTTTGGCCATACTGTGCATGGAGAAATAATTAATAAATTTAAATCTATGCACAGCTGCGATAAATATTGTTAATTAGTATTAAGAATGAAGCAAAACCACCCTCCCTGAAGATATTTGTGCTTTTGTGATGTAAATCAATTTCATCATTTGGTAAGGGGTACATGTGTATCATACGTGGTATTGAATTGTACATAATAATACACTTTATGAACGTTTAATGATTCTTTATTTAACCCTTTACATATTGCCATAGTGGATTTTAATTAACAGAAATTACTTTTTTGAAGATCACATCCCATCCCAACTTTTTACGAGGCCTACAAAAATTTTCCGCAGTAGTTTACAGTGTCAGTAGACTTCACTATGTAGTAGATGACCATGTTATATCATCAGCATGCAATTAGACTTATTACCTTTCAGAAAACGTTCAATCAAATCGCATGCCCACTCAGGTTGGTCGTGAGGGACCATGTGACCTGAGTTTCGGACAAGTACAAAGGCAAAGTTTTGAGCTTGCGTACCGTAACCAGCTATTTCACCTCCTACCTTCCAAATACGCTTCTTTGCAGTGGAGTACTCGTCCGCTCCCTTCCATTTAAGTGAGCGGATGAAATTTTGCGTGAATGTGTGTGCTACAATGATGTCCAATTGGCCACTGTAGAGCAAAACGCAATATTTGTTATCAAGTATTGTCTCAACCCTAGGTTTAACAGATTGCATAATGTCTTCCATAAGATGTCTCTCAACATCTGAGCCATCTGAATACGTTTGAGCTCCCACGTGGATAGCCCTTCTGACTTCTGGAAGTTGCACATATGTTGAATATTTGTCATCAGCAGTGGTTGACACAGGATATAAGTAATTGAAGTAATCTTCATAACCCGTGAAGTTATTAAATGAGGATGGATAATTAGTTAGATCGTTGTTCAGCAAGTTGTTCCAAACCTGTAAAAGAGGGACATTTGTTGATTCAGTTCATTAGCGTGATCGCTTTTATGTGACAGTACCTCATACGCTTTTATCCACTGTTTCTCATCAATATATCTTCTGACTACGGCTTCTTGTTGCAAGAAAAAGTCAGTTTCCTTCTCGTCTAACAAACCTATGTTGTACAAATATGTTCCAAAATCTATCATTGTGGCTGGGTCGGACAGGCCATTGCCTATTGCCATTCCTTTATCAAAGGAAATTACATTTAAAAAATAACTATTGTACAAGTCAATAAGTTAATATTTATCTGAACTGTGTACTGTACCTTGTAAGTTTATCTTCAACTTGGCATTTGAGTTTTCCTCGTGGATCTTGTTTGTGATAGCTGGGACATACTTACCTGAAATGTCACGGAATTAAAAGGTAAATCTACTAGGCCTTACAGCATATCTTACCCGCATAGGATTCGCCAGTGACGTAAAACTCATTCTTCTGATATGTTGGGAACAGTTGGAAAAACTGCACAAGAGCACTGTACAGGTCATCTGCTACATTATCTTCATTCCTTGCATAACCCTTGGAGTCATCAGTGAAACTAAAACCTGGAGCAACAGTAACACAATGAGCAATTTGCTTGCCATAATTGTATTGCATAGATTTACATGTGCAGTAACATTTTACATGGCCCCACACCTATGACAAACCCTATTTCCAAATCTCCGCTGGCAAAGATGCAGATTACAAGAAGAAGAAATGGCATTCACCTGTTCCTACTGGGCTGTCAATGAAGATTAAATTGCAGATGCTGGACCAAGAGGTAGGTCTCAATTTCAGCTTCATGTCTTCGTCGACACTTAGGGGACCATTTTCCACGAAAAGTCCATAGAGAGACGAAGCTCCTGGTCCACCTTGTAGCCACACGACAACTGGAGCTTCATCAGGATTTTTCTGTCAAATGATAATTATTGCCCTTACTTTACAAAGATCACCTTTCAAATGCGGTTATGCATTGTGATACTCACTGCGGCAGGGAAGAACCAAAAGTAGAGGTTGGAGTTGTATTTTGGATTGACAGTGAAGAAGCCAGCGTAACTCTCCAAATCCACTGGCAGTCCTGTAACTCTGGCTGATTCCTGTCCCTGTTGTATCTTACCACTCTCAATGAAAGGGGTTAGGAGAAGTCTCTTTCCAACATCGTCAGCCGTCAAAGGTACATTTGGAACTAGTGGATAGAAATGCTGGAGAAGAGTAGCATTCACAGCTACCAGAATCTCCAGAGCAAAACAGAACAGTGTCAATTTCATGGTGGCAATTATTACAGCATTGTGTGATAGGATATGTAGACCAGTATTTATGTGAAGTGAATATTTGCAGGTACTTCAGTGATTACTGTGTTGTGGCAGGTCATGTAAGTTAAATCATGTCAACATACCCTTTTGCAACTCTTGAGATTGTTTACGGCAAACATAAATGATGCAGGTTCAGGTTTTATCACTTCATTTTGTTGGTTTGTACCACTTTTTACTAGTCACAGTAAACGAAACTATCACATTACTTTATCTGCAAAAGAAACACGTGGGCAGACATCCACAGGTATGTGCAAAAAATATACTTTTTTCTTGACCCAATTTTCTTTTTGCAACTGTATGTTCATGATATCATTGTCACAAGTGCCTCTGTATGATGCAAAGTCAATATGACACAACATGTATGTTTGGGTTTCCCGTCTGCACTAGTGGCCCAAATCACCTTTATGATATTCAGAGTATGTGCCTACAATGTACTTTCACTGCCTCAAGTACTCTCATTACTATCAACATAATTATTCATTGTAAAATTTTAATAATCTACACAAAGTGCTAAAGTGATCCGTAACATCCAAGCTCTACTCTCGACAAAGTGTTACAATAATTTTTATCCAATTGGATTTCTAGCAATGATGGTAGGATAATATCCTTGCCGAAGTCATGTGTTAATACAATATGGTAAAGATTTACTGAATACCACAATCATGTGCACTGAAGGGATATTGAAAGGATGCATATTGGCTACAAATGATCCGCAGATCCTTCAACTAGAACTAGAGAAACACGAGCAATAGTATTCTGCAAGTCGTTATTGACCAAGATGTTTTTATTATCCACATACAGTATTTTTTATGTACTTACAAAGTCATAATTCATATGCTTATGAGAGATCATCACACTTCCACCAAACCAGTATTGAGGTTGCCCGAGTAACATAAGACATGCTTGAATCCCATGTGACTTCTGTCTTTTCACATCATGTATTACTTTCCCTGTTCATCACAGTGGGTGACTGACCCTTTCTTGAAGTGGTTACAAAACCCAATGGCCCCAATCAAGAAACCAACCTTATTTTTGTAGCTACCACTTGGCACAAAGATTCAGCTTGTTCTTGGATAGCTAAGAAATGCAACATAGAGGGTGGTTGGTAACAGTTGGTGTACAATGCTACTGGCATAAAGGTAGGTCCAACTTCCAGCTCAACCTGCCACAGCCAGCAAAATGTTGGCCAAAGGGCTGTCATTTTGCTTATGGAGGCTTCCAAGCTTTTCACAAATATTATCACTCTTTCTTACCGCAGAAATGTGAGACAATTCCAACACAGGATGAACACATTATTAAAGGTGTGTGCGCAAAAGAACTGGTACATTTTGTCAGTACTAAAATATGCTGCATATTAAATCAACATCAGGTACAGTCATTCCATACCTAATCATTATGAGATGTACGCCTGTATTTTACACTTTCCAAAAATATTTTGCAGGGTGGTACAGTACACCCCACCTTGGCACCTAGAACCCCCTATTATTTAGCTTCGCCATCTTCAAGCTCATGAGAGGTGAAGAATATATCCAAGGGCAAATTGCAGGTTTCAAATTGATCCACTTTTTGAGCTGAATAGCAATGCTTTCCACTGCACTTTTTTTTTACCCCTCCCGGATAATCTAATACATATTTCTCAATGTATACCTGTCTGTCTGTCTGATGCCAATGCAGGCCGCATGCAGGCTGATGCAAATCCATACAGAGGCCTCGACATATGCCCCAGGGGAATGATTAGGGGTAGTTTTTTACTGGAAAGGTCATAAGCAGATTGGACATTGACTCCGAGGTCATCCTTGGCCGCAGGAGGCGAAAAGTCCACCTCCCCATTGGCTCGCGTTCTAATCAGGCGCAATTAGGTGTAAACAACTCCTCTGTTGAGTTGCCGAGGAAACTGTCCATTCGTTCTCTGACGGCCAAAGGGATCACATTGCCCTCTCCCCACTGCCACCTCCAGCCCCTCCATTCCATTCCCGTCAGCAAAGCCCCCGTCCCCTCCTGCCCATCAACTCCTCCATCCGCCTTCCCATCCACTGTTGTTCCACCCACCCCCACATTCCCCTCCCCCCCCTTTCGAATTTTCGAATAAGAACACATGGGACAATGGTAGACAATGTCCAGGGGGTCCAGGGTCAGAAAGGTGGATTTTTTTTTCTTGACGCACCAGGAGGAACTGGAGCAGTCAGACTCCAGCTTGCGGTGCGATCAGATCACACATTACATCCTTCCCTTCACTGTTTTGTACTCGCATTGGTTGTACGATGTTCCAATTGCAAGTTTAATCACTGTTGCCTTGGTTGCGAGACTCTTGATGTAGTTAGGGGATGACGATGTTTTGTTTATAATTAAAAGAGTTCCATTTCGGTCGCCATTATTGCAAAGTTATTGTAAAGGTAACTACCAAATGAATGAGTTACTCCTATGGAAAAGTATTTCATAACCCGAGCAACGAGTGGTATCCTGCTAGAAGCACATATTGCTCGATTTGAAAGTTTCAATTTGCCTACTTGGACATAACCTTTCATGAACTTCAGGATGGTAAAGTGAAATATTAGGGGACTCTAGGTTTCAGAGTGAACCCTGTAAAATATTTAAAAAATCTAAAATTCACTAACACACCTCGCATGAGTTGGTGACATTTAGACCTTTTTAGAGCATGATTTTTCCAAAAATACTAATGATCCGTGTTGCCTCTGCATAATTGATTCAAATCTTTCACAAGAATGATATTAATATCATGAGTATTCCATATGCACTTTGTCCACGTAAAAACTGTTTCTGCCACTGGCATAAAATGCAGTCTTCAATATTCACTAGGCACATCTTAAATCCCAAATTGGTCTTGCTCAATTGGCTTTGTGATCCACTTTCCCAAGTCAGCTTCTTGGAATGCCTTGTACAGTTGAATTTTGGTTATCTGAAATGAGACAAAACCACATTTTCACTAGCCGTCATCCAACGGCTTAAGGGGAGGGATAAGGATAATCTGGACTTCTTCGAGTTTCAACTCTGGCCGAAAGAGGAGACAGTGGATCCCACCCTTGCTACACAAAAGAACGGTCGCTTTGCGGTAGACCATTCCCTCTAGGCACAATAAAAACCGTGAAAATTAGGGTTCCCCCAACTTCTAGTAGTTCACACATCAGTCAAATTTTGACAAAATTATTATTAGACGAAAAGTTATAGCTAAACATAACAATCGGCTTTGCAGGTCCGGAGCACCCCATTTTTCCGCATTTTTGAGTGCTTGTTACGACATAACTTAAAATTTTACGATTGCGTAAATTACTCCCGAATGCAAATGACTTTTTATAATACTACATTAAGAATATGGGAAAAGTACAGTGTGCATGTGTAAGAGAGAGGTCAGTTACACTTCCACAAAAAAAATAAAAAATGGTTCTGCTGTTGTTAGTTAGCGAGAACTTTACTCCCAAATTCTCTTTATCCGCCCCTTAAGCTGTTGATATTTTACGTACAGTTCCAACACAAATGATATTCATAAACACCAAACAGGCAATAAAAACTTGGGCAATTGTTTGACATATCATGAACCATTATAATTTTCTGAGACAGTAGTAAAAATTTTTAAAATGCCATAGCACAAAGGCACAACATTACATAATTATACAGTCCAATCTCCTTTGGCCAATGATAAAATTAACAGGCTACTTGTGTTACAAGTCACAATGTGAAATGTACTGTACATTTTAAAAGGATGATGGCATGGAAGTTTGAGATAAACATGAAGCTTTGTCAGCACGTTCATGAGCATCTCCGAGATTACGGTATATTCTAGCATTACCCACACAGTCATGGGGACCAATATCTGAGAGGAAAACCACAAGTCAACAACAACAGATAATACGAGTTGAGAGGAAGCAAAACATCCATCTGGATATTAATGATTCCAATCTTGTTGACTGAATGGCACTGTCTTCTGATCTGCACCACAATATTTAAAATGTTAATATGAACCTGACGGTTAACTTACCTGATAATCTTGTGCTGCAGCCTTTGCATTCTGGTAAATCACATGGCAGGCGTTCATCTCACTGTCAGTGATAGTACTCAATATGCTAGTCACTTCCAGAAAGCGTTTGTAAAGGGACATTTTCGACAGGCGAGACATAGTCCCTGACTCAAGTTTGCCAGTAACAGAATTGACGATCTCAGGGCAATCACATCCTTGAATTGTAGAGAGAAGTGGTATGTTACAATCACTGTAAGAAATTTGTTACAATTGTTACAATTTGTTACAAGACATATCCCTTGCCTTCATTCCAGTTAAGACTTATCCTCGGTGCTTTCTTCGCTGGTTGGCGTGTTTCAATTGAACTGCACTGACCCATCATGGGCATGTTCACACGATAAGGTGCGGTTAGAAGGTCATACACTGTCGAGGGAATCCGCCCACACACTGCCCTGCGAGTAGTGAAATGTGGTTCCATTAACATATGCCATGGTTTATAATGCTATATTATAAGACGATATGTCACATCTTGTAGGGGGGAGAGCCAATGACAACGATGACAGCAGTGTGATCATTATATCTACCACAAGGTCCGATAGGTTTCATTGTTCAACAGCAGTATTAACTGGGTATTAACCCTATGGCAACTAGCTCATTTTGACTGGGCTTGGTGCTTTCCTACCCAACACGAGAATAAATGAAAATGCTTTACGCATGAGAAATTCCTCTCTTCAATCCTGGGATCGAATGAAAGACCCCAGACCAATGATAACGAACAGACCACTATCAGGCTTCATATTACATCACCTGAAACCACAATAAGGAACAATATTTACCTGTACATGTGAACGGGATGATACAGACTGCCCAAAACAATGCTTTTCAAATAAATTGGCTCAATGAAATGGGACAGCAATGCTCCTTGCACTCCCACCACATTCCAACAAGCAATCTTGTCAGAACATGACATCGTCAGATTTCGCTGCTGACCCTGTAAGGCACGAATAAAAATTTTATTTCATTACCCATGGAATAAGGGGTTAGTTTCAGATAAATCTCCACTCCTTCATATACTTTTGCCTCTATTTCAAAAAATAAGCAACAATTGGTACGGACAGTCTGAAAGGACATGTGAGAGGGGAAGGAGAGAAGGAGGAAAAGAGTGATGGGCAGGTTAGTTGTGATTCAAAAGTAATTCATGAGGAGGCAATTTACAAGAGGCATTTCACAGTGATAGCCTCCCTTCAATGGAGTAAATATTGAAAGAAAAGCACCACTATGTTGCTAATAAAGTTGTAATGACACAAAATTCGTTCCCAAAAATGGGTATCAAATACAATAGAAGGCAGAAAGCTCGAGGTGAGAGCATTTATCATTGAGTTACACTGCTGTTGATTTCAACAGATTCCATGAAATAACACAGTAATAAATTACGGAAGCCCTTCTGCGACTTACCATCATGATTCCATCCCAAGTGAGTATACTGTCCATGTTCATTACAGGAATGGTGCCTTCCCCTGACTCAATCTTGCTTCTCAATTGGCCCCTGGATTTACGGTTGGGATGTTTGTCCCCACCGACTCCAGATAAATCTTCATGTGGTGAGAAAATCCTTAAAAAGTAATTCATTTCCCAATCAAAATTCATGTAACATTTACAAAGGTTGAAACCAAGCCTTGGCAAGTGAACCATGCTTACCTTGCATCACCACAGGGTGCAGTACTGATGTACAAGTGAAACTTTATGTCGTTTTTCAACCTGTATCCTCTTCCACAATGTCTTGGAACAAAAATAGATGAGCTGGAGGTGTCTGTCAAAAAGAAACAAGTAGATAATAATAATAATAATAATAATAATAATAATAATAATAATAATAATAATAATAATAATAATAATAATAATAATAATAATAATAATAATGACCAGCATGCAAATTGCTATTAATGTACATATCCATGCCGAACTCCTGTTAAAGTCACGTAACTCGAGTTATCTGAGTTTTATTTAGGATGAAAAAGCCAATCTTCTGACACAAAGTAACAATTTTTCCGATGGTCTCTGACAGCTCAACATCAATGTATCTAAAGATTATTTTTCACCACTATTGCAAATATAAAAACAAATCTTCACGCAGAACACAAACCCATGCAATTGTGATTTTCTTAACTAATATTATTACTAATGTTCCCTGTACAGTGAGCTTTTCCTATGGCAAATTCATACTTACCAGGATCAGTGAGAAGTTCTAGTTGTTGATAGAGGTAATCCCAGAGGCACCTCCTGGAGATGATTTCAGCATGGCAATCATTTAGGGCACTCCCAGAGCAACTCAGATGCTCTCCATCAATACACTTTGTCCCCGTGGACACCGTCACAAGGGTGGCATCCTCCATGTCCCGATCTCTGGTCATAACTATCCCTGCCAGCACTTTTCGACGCAGATGATCTGGATTATCTGATAGGGTTTGGAAGTGGCCATTGACCAAGCTGAAAAAATAAGTACGTTAGCAACATGATCTTAGAATATTCATCAGAAAGAATGACAGGCAATTTTACAGAATGAATACAAGCCATGATACAGAAAATGCATGTGGCCAATATGCTTCAATATGGAAATAGAAAACAACCCATGGCCCATTTTTGCAGTTGGCATTCACTTGAACTGACTGCTGGCATATGCAGTCCAAAAAACTTGTAGAAAAAAGTCCACCACAATAAACAATTATTATGGCATTAACAGATTAAAGTTTCACACAATTTCCACATCATAAGAATGCTTTCACCTCGCAATTCGATCCGCCAAGCTTTGTGGCATAACCAGATCCGCTGGCAAGCTATCTTCGAATTCCATTCCTTCAGCTGCATGCTCACCCTGAGTGAAATTCAAATCATGCAATTTAGACAATGCTGCTTTTGCTGCTGCTACCTTGGCTAATTTTTTGTTTGGACCTAATGGATGAAAAGGCAGAAACATTTCAAAATTAAAAAGCATGTAGCATAAAAATGGGTACTACTTTAATATATTATTCGAACACTTACCAGCTCCTTCAAATGTTTCCGCTTTAAGAGTTACTTGAGCTGTGAATGTCCTCTGATGAGGATCCCCTGCTTCAGTGATTGCATATTTAAGGCCTGGGTAATATTGATTCAACAATGACACAGGGTTCTTGGCTTCACATTTCATCTCCTGTTGAGGACTAGGTATCACAGCCAACTGTGAACTGTTGTGGGAAAATTCCATATCGTATAAGCTAGATAGCACAGCTTTAGCCAATTCTTCTTTGGCTCGTTTCTTGCTCTGACCTAAAAAAAAAAAAGATCACTAGCTGAGAAAAAGAACTGCTTGCTTCAGTAATGCTGAAGAATACCGTATGCATTTTAATGGGCAAATCAGCCTCCATGTTTGATGGTGAAAATAACTTTCATTTGAAATCAATTCCTCTGAATGGGGAAGTAAATCATCTGCCAATATACGCATTGTAATCATAAAAATTTTGACAGAGGAAAATTACTGCTTCAAGAGCCATTTGCTCTTTTAATGCTGCTATGTTCATTAAGACAAAGGTTAAAACTTTTTTAAATAACACAAAATGTAGAATTACTCATACATACAATGCAGTTCCTACTCTCAAATAGGAGTAAATCTTGGGGGGGGGGNGGGGAAGAGAGAGAGAGAGAGAGAGAGAGAGAGATCTGTTTGAGATTCAAGTTCTCAAAAAATTCACCTGCCATTTTGGATTATTTGTCGGCTATAAAATCAGGCATAAAAGGGGTACTACTTTAATATAATTATTATTTGAAGACTTACCAGTTCCTTCAAATGTTTCATTTTTAACAGTTACTCGAACTGTGAATGTCTTCTGATGAGGATCCCCTGCTTCAGTTATTTCATACTGAAGGCCTGGGTAATATTGATTCAACAATGCCACAGGGTTCTTGCCTTGACACTTCAACTCCTGTGGAGGACTAGGTATCACAGCCAACTGTGAACTGTTGTGGGAAAATTCCATATCATATAAGCTAGAAAGCACAGCTTTAGCCAGATCGTCTTTGGCTAGTTTCTTGCTCTGACCTAAAAGTAAAAAATCACTAGCTGAGGAAAAGAACTTACAGCTTCAGTAATGCTGAAGAATACCCTAGATGCATTTTAATGGACAAATCAGCCTCCATGCTTGATGGTGAAAATAACTTTCATTTGAAATAAATTCCTCCGAATGGAAGAGTATATCAAATACCATTACAGTCCCTGGTCTACGAACGGGGTTACGTTCCTGAAAATGTCCATAAGTCGGATTTGTATGTAACTCGACTCCCTGAGAAACAGTGCATACATACAGCTTAATTCTGCTCCAACGAACTGTTTACGTCATGTGTGTCTGTTAACATGCGCGAAAAACGTTTCCCAATTATCAATTAATTACACTATTTATGTTGAACTTGGTATCTGTCAACATATCCAGAAGTGATTGAAAGTGGAGGTATAATAAATTATAAATTATCCTTCTGGGGTGCCTTGGGAGTCTGTTCATAAGTACAGATTGCCATAAGTCAGGTCGTTCGTACACAGGGGACTACCTGTACATTGTGCTCATAAAAATTTTGACAGAGAAAAATTACTGCTTCAAGAGACATTATTTTGCTCTTTTAATGCGGCTATGATCATGCCGATAAAAGTTACAAATAACACAAAAAATAGAATTCGTCGTTGATCTGACAAAGGACGAATTCAACATTTACATTATTTTACAGGAGAGCCAAAAGAAACCTGCAAACTGCTATACAAATACATAGGATGGCCTTTTGATTTTCTATTCTAACTATGACCCACTTGTCCCATGTGTTCGTCCTTTTGTCAGATTAACACTCATACATACAATGCAGTTCCCTACTCTCAAATAGAAGTAAATCTCTGAGAACGAAACTAAATATGCTTGGGATCCAAGTTCTCAAAAAATTCACCTGGCATTCTGAAATATGTATCGGAGCGTAGTAGGAAAACCACTTGGTTCGCTCTCCATACAAGGAAAACCAATGATGATGAAATCCCAAGACAGGCATGTACTAAATCCATAAATGATATACTCAAACAATCACATCACTTACCAGTTCCCACATATGTGCTTCCAGAGATGGTGATGCAAACTTCAAAAGTTTTGCTGTGAGGCATGCCCATCTCATGCCAGTCATACTCTAGGTCAGGAAACCTCTCATTCAACAGTTGGACAGGCCGTAGCTGACCGGCAGATTTTGATGGGCGTTCCCCTATAAATGGACAATTTTCATTCAATCGTTTCAATACGTTAGATCCTTTCAATATTATTTATATCCCTGTCATACTTGAATTCAACACTTGGATGTTCATATTCATCCCTCATCGCATGCTCTTTCACCAGTCAAATGTTTTACCTAGAAATTCCACAGCATGTTCTGCCCTCACACACATGGTTTTAGGTGATGGTTCACCTATGTGCTTGCCACCACTTTGAAGATATAAGTTCACGGCCATGCTAGAATTCAAGTCTGGGTTATCCATAGATGCCTGATTTCTTGTGTTGTCTGGGGAATGGGCCCTCTTCTGGCCCACTAAGTAATGCAGAGCTGCCTCTGCAGCAGCTTGCTTTGCTTCCTTCTTACTTCCTCTAACTCCCTGGAATGTCTTGCCAGCCACCTGTAACATGGTCAAGAGGAGTTGTTTTTTTCCCCCCATCCATTTCCAAAATATGGGGCGTATGAAATTTCAGTTTTCTAATTATGTGGTGTAGAAACTCACCTCAGCTTGTACAGTGAAGATGGGAGAATGCGGTGCACCACCTGGGTTAAACATGGTGAAATGCACTGCACCTTTTGCAACCTCATGTAGGATGCCAATAGGATTCCCAACTCGCTCCATGTTGGTAGTCATCTTTCAAATATTTCTAGCAGCTTCTCTTTAACACATGAAAAACCTCAGATACCTAAAAACAAATTGCATGACACACCACAAATTTCACACTGCAAATAGGACATGACACTGATCCTCTTAGTATTCATTCCCCCACCCCCATATACAGTTCACTCAAGAAGTCCGGATAAAAAAGAAGGCGTGGATAGAAGAGTGTCCTCACTTTTTTTTTTTTTACATTGGATTTTTGGCATTTAGTGGGGGAAACAATGTGCCAGGACAGGCTAGTTCTTGCCCATTTGTGGAGAGAAAAGTGAAAAGTGATGACCACAAAGAGAAAAGAGATGGGGGAGATGGGGTGGGAGGAACTTGGCCACTCGTTTGCATACGGACTTCTTGAGTGAACTGTAGGGCGAGGAAATTTATCATACTGTCGCTTTGGGAGATGATGGAGGAGTTCTATGTGATAATTTTAAGTACAGGCAACACGGGTGTCCCCATGTGATTGAACAATAAATGATAGTGGTCTGGGGGGGAAAATTGTGGAGAAAAGTAAGACGTAGTAGTCCTCAGCATAGTTACAGAGATAATTAGCATAAAATAAGTGCATAAAGCCTTGTTTACATGCACGTGATTTGATCAGTGATGTTGTAGTGATATCATTGCCGAGCGAAAGTCACAATGAGGTAACAATGTATTTTCGCCCCAAACAATTGGTCTCAATGCTCGGTGATGACATCGCTGCAACCAGCCTCCGCAACTCCCTATCTAGCCATACGGGGAAGGGCATGAGCTTAGCTGCGCTCCCCCCACGGTAGAATGTTCTATTTGGCGCTGGCACCGCTCCACAGAGCACAACTTCGACGTCATGTTCGGGTCACGATCGGGCGGACGCTTTTCTGAACGAACCTGAACCATTCTTGCCAATACAGCTGAGCCAGTAGGGAAAGTCGCAGAGCCAGCCACCCGAACCAAGGCCCGAAGTAGTTCTCTGTGGAGGAAGGCAGCGCCAAGTCCGTGCGCAGCTAAGCTCATGCATAGGGGGAGGGAGTTGCCGACCTTAGTAATAGGCAACTTTGCTGATCAAATCGCTTGCACGTCAATGCGGCTTAATAGCTTCTTCTATGTCGCGGATACAGCTCACAACACTTCCATAGACTAGGCCATTCCCTGCTACACTTAATGGGATCGTAAAAAATGAAATTACACGATAACATGGAAAAGGCAAGGTTGCGTGGAGGGACGTGACAGGATTACCTTGTCTGAAGGACAACTACTACGCTGCGGACACCCCCGATGATCGCCTGCATAACTTCCCAAAGCGACGGTAGTCTTCCACACCCTGTGGTATACCTGAGAAACACCGCAAGCCTCCTGGCTCCCAAGGAGACGCATCCACCGGATGACGCCTGTGGGGCTGGCTGCCCTGTCAATGGCCAGGTCAGACTCGGTCCCCGATCTGGGCGGGCGAGTACACCAGGCAAACCAGGGGCGTGGCACCCAGGGCGTGCCTCGCCTTATCTTCTCCGAAGTGGCGTGGCTTGCGGGGGAGGAAGGAAGGAAGCCAGACCGTCTGGGGAGAAGCTAGCCTCGCTGCTGCAGCCTGGCAGCCATGCTTGTTTCTTTCTTTTCCATCCGGCGCAGAGTTGCCAACCTCGCGAGAGGTTCATCGTACCAACCAGCCGATATTTATCGTGTTTGGGACTGAACCATGGTCTGTCTGATGTCAAAAAATATCGATTTATCGTTCAAAACGATAATTATCGCACATGTTGGCAATGCTGATCCGGTGCTATTCCGGCCAATCACAGAAGGGCACAGCGCCACATGGGAATTGGCGGCATACTCTCGCACTTCCATAATCCCGCAGATACAGTCTCAGATCCTCATACCGTATCCCGAGTGGTTACCTCAAGGGTTACCTGCAGCTGGTGGTGACCATTACAGGCAGGCCACGCTAACTTGCCATTGACGGTATCCTTTTGTTTACCAACTCCTACAGTCAACGGAAATATGCCCCCCTGGAACCTCACACTTTTACAGTTTTCCACGGAGATGCCCTCGCACAACAACAACATTATGTGCCAACAATTGGCCAGAGGCAGATATCCGTTGACTAGGAGTCGGTCAACAAAACGACGACGTCAGATCCTGGTTTCTTCAGATGTTCCTTCTTGCAGCCCTTTTTCTCTTTACTGAGACGAATCTCTTTTGTTGGTGTGTATTTAAATTTATTGCGGCTTGAAGCAGGGCGCCCACCACTGAAAGCTAAAATTATCCTCTGTGCCTTACGCTACTTTAGACAGTTCCTTATTATGAAGTCGGATAGATTACCAAATCAAGTGTTATCATAATTAATGTCCAAAAATAGTCCTTCTTGAAAGTATAATCGGGTTAAACAACTCGACAATAGCCTCGGTGAATACGGCCAAGCAATAAAGCCAATAAGCAACTGTGCCATATTAAAAGGATGATCAATTGTTGATACAAAAATTCTGTACACTGGTGCATGATGATGGATAATGAAGTTCAAAACTACTATAATTGCTTAACACAATCAAAAACGAATCAGGATAAACAGATACTCTACAACCTTCTACATGACAGAACAGACTGACTACACACTAACTGTATGTAGGATGCCAGCCTGCTAATGCTCATTTGATACTCTGGAACATAACTGCTATGTAAAAATGGATCCATCAGAAATATGTTATTTACATCATTTAAATCTATCAGAGGATTGGTATCATATAATTTATGAATGCTCAATGTTCACAGGTGGTAGGAGCTCCTATTTAAAAAACTTCCCTCAAGTCCCTAGGAATAGTTTCACTTTTTAATACTCCACCAAGAGAATATATAAAAACATTGTTCTAATACTTGGTGTATGTGGCTAAATGGCACTCAAATATGTAAGTCTAGTACTGTGCATTTCCCCCATTTCCCTTCCTTCTTACTTGAACAAAACAATATAATTATATACGAGGTTGAAACTCCCCCCAGTTCTTATCCCTCACTCTGTAAAACAAAGTACGGTACTAAAGGTTCAAAATGAATGTACTGGGATCAGGATTTATTGCATTATTGGTAATAACAAAATAATAATGTACTGTGAGTGAGGTCCCTTCCAGCATTGATGCAGACAGGTAAATACAGTACATTAAATTGAATTGTGTATTTAAATTGTACTGCCCTGCTGCTCAAACTAACATGAAGGTGTCCTTCTTACTTTAAGCAATTTTATTGCTGCCTGCATATGATAAATGACACCTTTTGCCACTGACTCATCTGATACTTGAGAATTCCTTATAGCTTCTAGTAACTCCTGGGAAACTTCATCTAGTTTTCTTTTGACCGACTCCCTAGCAGTACCCATCCCACCCAACACTTCACCCTTTTGCATAATATCTGCATGGAATTCTCTCACTTCTTGACAAGTGTCATCTATTGTCATGTCAATCGTGCTTGGGAAAGTATGGGGTTTTTGTCTTACATCTGGAATTTTTTGAGTTAACTTCCTCATCTCCAATTTACTTTTGGCATCAAACTGCTTATCAAGGAGCAATAATTCTTCCAGCGAAGCCATGCACTTATCCACACGCTGACACTTCTTACCCTCCATGTACATGTGCTTCAGTTTCTGGTGGTAAGTCTGCAAGTGCGTTTTTGTATTACGTCGAGCTCCCTTTCTGAAGCAATAAGCCCAACTTTTTTTTCTAGTGTCGTAGTGTTTAGTAAAGTATGCACAGAAATCTGAAGCATCAGGATCACTTCGCAATTCCTCCAATAGCTCTGCATACATGACATTAAATGTTTCCTCATTCAAAGTCATCTGACACACCTTCAGAGATCGGTACAGTTCATTTCTTTTCTGCTCGCTTCTTATGGAAGTTAATTTTCTTTTCCAGGTACGATCTACATGCCAGGAGCAAAGCAATATGCGCTTAGGGACACCCATTACTTGCTCCCAAGCATTCAAAAACATTGCTGCATCATCAGACATAAATACCTCTGCGTGTATCTTTCCACTGACAACCTTAATCTGTTGAAAAAATAACGTCATAACAGTGGTGTTTACTCTGGAACTGAGACAAAAAGCAGCAGGAAACCCTTCCTCATGCTCATCTATTAGCATCAGGGTGGTCAGTTCAAAGTCATAGCCAGCGACTCCACGTGTCGAATCAATGCACACCCTGACATGTCCGCACTTGTCCACCATTTTCCTTTGGCATGGATACATAACAATTAACACAAAATCATATTTCCCGATACCTTCTTGACCCTCACTCAGTTCACTGTGTCCATTGTAGAAGAGGACAGGATTGTCTAATCCTCGAGATCTCATGTCTTCCAGCCAGGTAGAAACACCTATAGCATCGTTGTTTTGCACCTTATTGCCTGAAAAGGGAATTCCATGTTCTGCTCTGATGTTGTGCAGGTCTTTCGTGTTGATCAAATGGATTCTTTGGAGATTGCCACTGACTGTGTGGCGAATTTCCGATATTATTTGGCGATCTGGTACCCCTGCTGCCAATTTTCCTAACAAATTTAAATTTGTGTTAGCGATCAGGGATACAAATAAGCTACAGCTATGACACTCATTTCTGATAATACCAACCTGCAATATCCTGACGTTCGGAAGTGGTCAGGGTTAGGTGTCCAAGTCGATTGTCCACATGGCCATAATGCCCACTGAAGTACTGCACAAAATATTTTCCATCAATGTTTTTGGCTGTTACTGCAGCAGGACAGGTGTATCCCAGCTTGCAGGATCCAATGCTCTTTAACTGACGGACACCTTGTCCTCTTGGCTGGTATTGTCCACTACGATGACACTGATAATGATACGTCACCACTCCTGTTTTTTTTGATACTTCTGGCCCTCTCCTCCGTACAAATTTCGCCCGGTTCTTTTTCTCCTCTTGTTGTAGCCAGATTTGAAATTCTGTAGAAAATAATCATGTGGCCTATATTGTATACACTTGTAGCAATGGCTTAAATTATGTGTTCAGCCTTTAGTGTATATACTCATAATCATTAGTGTGACAATGTGGAAAACGTTTATGGACAGTATCCAGAATACCTGGCATTGTAATGATATGTAAATTAAGTAACTAATGAATAGACTAACACAGCAGTTCCCAAACTTTTCTGAAGGGCGACCCACTATTTACAGCAACAAATTTTCACCGCCCAACTAACTTGGGGGGGGGAGTATGTATGACCCTTATCATCATCATTATTCGGCTTACTACATTTTATAATATACAGGGTGTTTCAAATTTTTTTGTCCGAACAGTTATCGGAAAATTGCACGTAGCTGCCACTTTGTAAGCAGTGACTTGCAAACGGTGATTTTTTGGAGGAAAGGGGATTATTCCCTGCGAATCGCAGGTTGAAGTGGCATACGTGCTGCCCGCTGAAAATTGAGGGTCAAGCCTGGAAAAATGAGGGTCACATATGCCATGGGATGCGTGACCCTCTTTTTCTCCATTCCCCATTCCTTCGACATATCACCGGTGCGCAATTTTCCGATAACTGTTCGGAAAAAAAAGTTGAAACACCCTGTATAAATGGAATATAATTTCGAGTCAATCACGCCTGTCCCTAGAACTTAGCATATGCCATATGGTGCTCATTTCAGGTTTTCATCTAATATATATAAAGCCCCACGCCGAGGAGGAGGATATAGGATGAAAAAGATTTCGCACTTCCCGGCGTCGCAGAGACGTCGGACTTCCGCCG